>LIEC01010338.1:0-97838 GCA_001925005.1 Drosera capensis | reverse complement strand
ATAAAGAGGTTTTTTTTTTTTTTTTTTTTGCAGGAATCTGAATTGTTCTCATGCTGTCCATCATTTTGTGTTTGTTTATGTTTGGATTCTTAAACTATAGTGTTGGTGTTGTACTTATCACCAATGGTAGCTCAGAATAAAGGGTTTGATAGTCTATTTGAGAGCTTATTTTGTTTCAGAGAGACTGGTTCGTCCTTCAGTATATATCTATTTCTTTGTCTAGGTTCATGTGCCTCTCTTTGTGACTGTTTTCTGGGGATTCTGTGAACACTTTCTTTCTACTCATCTTGGCTATGGCAATTTTGCAGAGCTGGTCCTTGAGGGCGTAAAGGTGCAGGAAGATAATAAGGAAAGGATTAAGTTACCATGGTTTCGAGGTCTTACTCTAATTTGCTTGAGCTTGCTTCTGTTGATTCTCCAACATTTGGCCGAGGCGAGTACCCTCTTGGCCGAGGGGAGAAGCGGTTTCCCAGGGTCAAAACTGTCGTCGGTGTGTTATCTGAGCTAGATGATGAAAATAATCACAGTGTGAGCTCTGATGCTCCATCATCAATTTCTCAAGAACGAATTATTATTGTTGGGAATCAGCTTCCTCTGCGTGCTCACCGTAGACCTGATGGTGGAGGGTGGTACTTTAGTTGGGATGAGGACTCTCTTCTTTTGCAGCTCAAGGATGGTCTCGGAGAAGATATGGAAGTTGTCTATGTAGGGTGTCTGAAGGAAGAGATCGATCTCAGTGAACAAGATAGCGTCGCCCAAACTTTGCTTGAGACTTTCAAATGTGTGCCAGCTTTTATACCGCCGGATTTACTTAGCAGATTTTATCATGGATTTTGCAAGCAGCACTTGTGGCCTTTGTTCCATTACATGCTTCCTTTATCACCGGATCTAGGTGGGCGCTTTGATCGGTCCCTTTGGCAAGCCTATGTCTCCGTGAACAAGATATTTGCAGATAAAGTGATGGAAGTTATCAGCCCTGATGATGATTTTGTATGGATCCATGACTATCATTTGTTTGTGCTGCCTACATTTCTAAGGAAGCGATTTAATAGAGCGAAACTTGGGTTCTTCCTTCACAGTCCGTTTCCGTCATCTGAGATTTATAGGACCCTTCCCGTTAGAGATGAAATACTACGGGCACTCTTGAACTCGGACCTTATTGGATTTCACACCTTCGACTATGCAAGGCACTTTCTCTCGTGTTGCAGCAGAATGCTTGGCCTGTCATACCAATCAAAGCGCGGCTACATTGGCCTTGAGTATTATGGTCGCACTGTAAGTATTAAAATACTTCCTGTGGGGATCCACATGGGTCAATTACAATCTGTGATGAATCTTTCCGAGACAGCTTTGAAGGTGGCAGAGCTTAAAGTTCAGTTTGCGGGTCAGACCGTCATGCTTGGGGTTGATGACATGGATATCTTCAAGGGTATCAGCTTGAAACTCTTGGCAATGGAGCAGTTGCTCATACAACATCCAGAAAAGAGGGGTAAAGTAGTCTTAGTTCAGATTGCAAACCCAGCCAGAGGTCGAGGTAAAGATGTGCAGGAAGTCAGATCTGAAACTATCTCCACAGTACAGAGAATTAATCAAGTGTTCGGACGTCCTGGTTATAAACCTGTGATATTGATTGATTCACCACTTCAGTTTTATGAGCGGATTGCTTATTATGTCATTGCTGAGTGTTGTCTTGTCACGGCTGTAAGGGATGGAATGAATCTTATACCGTACGAGTATATTGTAAGTCGCCAAGGAAACAGATCACTAGATAAAGCCTTGGGACAGAATTCCTCGTCGCCAAAGAAGAGCATGCTGGTTCTTTCTGAATTTATAGGCTGCTCTCCATCACTCAGCGGGGCAGTACGAGTTAACCCTTGGAATATTGATTCTGTTGCCGAAGCAATGGATTCTGCACTAACTACCCCTGAGAATGAGAAACAGTTACGACATGAGAAGCACTATACCTATGTGAGCACACATGATGTTGCTTATTGGGCTCATAGTTTTATGCAGGATCTTGAAAGGGCTTGTAGAGATCATGTGTCAAGGAGGTGCTGGGGAATAGGATTTGGTTTAGGCTTTCGTGTTATCGCACTGGATCCTAGTTTCAGGAAACTTTCGGTGGAGCATATTGTATCAGCATACAAGCGGACGAGGAGCCGAGCAATACTTTTGGATTTTGACGGTCCCATGAGGATGCAGAGTTCATGGAGTGCAAGCCCTCACACAGAGGCTGTTACAATCCTGAACAGCTTGTGTAAAGACATGAAGAATGTTGTTTTTCTTGTTAGCGGGAAGGATAGGGCGCAACTGACTGAATGGTTTTCTTCTTGTGAGAATCTTGGAATGGCTGCGGAGCATGGTTATTTTGTGAGGTATGCCTTCTCCTTGTACCGTAGTAATGCCCATTTGGTTTTCTGTATGTTTATTTTCTCTTTATTAGGTGCGCACTTCATGGCTTTCTGATGCTTTGCACAATTCTATTGCTGGTTTGTCTTGTTCTATTTATGCCTTTCCTTTACCTTGGCCTTCCATATCCCACTTTTCAAAAATAGAATTCAAGTTTAAACGGCCAAACAGGTATAATGTGTATTTCTTCCTGTTGTGTGTGATGGATCAACTGTTATCTTCCATGGTGACTATGCCGAATGCGTCATAGAAGATATTTTCTCCTGAGTTTTTTTGTTTTCAAACAAAAATAAATAAATAAGTAAAGAGGGTCAGGAGAAGTCCAAATCTTATAGCTTTATAGGGCTTGGAAGTTCCTAAGAGTTCAATTCTAATAGAGAGCCGCTGGAGTTCTTAATGTTGTCTGCTAGTGATGCTGTTGGTGACATAAAACAACTATGATTTCAAGGTACATCGCTAACAAGGGTTAATGTACAGGAGGGTTCATATTGGAATATTGTCCTGATTTGAGAGTAGTTATAAAATGTTTTACTGAATCATTCTTGTGTTGTGAATGTTGAGAATGTGTGAGTTGGATATAAGGCCAATTTTCCTTTCAGTTCTTTTAGTTTGGCGGTGGAACTGCTAGTGATTAATTCGGACCAAGATGATGAGAAATAATCTGAGGCAGTGAGCTGTAACTTGGCAGCGAGGTGTAAGAAGGAGTTGGAGCACTTACACTTACATTGGAATAGCATGCTTGATGTTACAGTAATATAGCTCCACCACAACACAACACCGTTGGTGCTTCATAAAAAACGAGTGCTATGCTTGAACGTTGATGGTGGGAAGCACCTTTTGAAACTTTGTGATCTGTGGAATTTAAAATCAAGTTGGGAGAGACGAATGCTGGCAGGCCATGTTTGGTGATTTACCCTTATGTTCTTCGCATGCCCTATTCGCTAGAGTCCAGATCATGGTTACTACTTTTTCTACTATCTTTGAGTTTTATGCTACTGGAAATGGTCTAAGGAATGTGATTCGTAGGGAAATATCCATACATTATGCATATGACTAATGCCCCAACCAGTATTCCACATTCGGTGCCGTGTAGGACATGATGGAACGCTCTTGGTATTTGTAGTCCTGATAACATTCCATGTTACAGCATTAGGTCCTTGAAGGGAATTTCTAGTGCCATAATGGGTCATGTTCAGGAATTTATCCCCAGAATTAATCATTGTAACTTGTAAGAGATCTCGGTTTTTTTCCTCCTATTTTTTTCAAACTTACCTACTTTGGGTAATACCGTAATTGTCAAACAACAGCTTAATATTTTATCTCATGTATTCCAACAAGAAATCTATTCCCTCTTTTGGTTGAGTTAGAAAAACATTCCTTCCCACAACTCAACTGCTTTTGTAGAAGGAATGAATTTCGTTTCTGGAAATCACCCTCGATAAAATATAGAATGTGGTGAAGAAGGATACGTAACATATGAACGTGTTGAACTACTATTTTAAAAGGAATCGATATCACGAATAGTCTTCTCTTGTGAGCTAACTTCTTCGTTATATAAATGGATTCTTCAAATTGTCAATGTATAAATTCATCCCGGATCTTCAATCTTTTGGTCTTGAGAAATTAACTTATGGGTTTTAAACAACAAATAATGCTTCTTATCTGTCTGTCTATCAGGGAAAATACTGATGCGGAGTGGGAAACATGCAAGCCATTATCTAACTTTGAGTGGAAGCAGATCGCTGAGCCGGTCATGCAACTATATATGGAAACAACTGATGGCTCTTACATTGAGGCCAAAGAGAGTGCTCTGGTGTGGCATTACGAGTATGCGGATCGGGATTTTGGATCTTGTCAGGCGAAGGAGCTGCTTGATCATCTGGAAAGTGTTCTTGCTAATGAACCAGTTTCTGTCAAGAGCGGCGAGTACATAGTTGAAGTTAAACCTCAGGTTAGTAACATTCTGCTCTTTGTTGCTGCTAGCTTTGCTGTTCATTACTGAATTGAGCATGTTATTGCCATGCTGCTGATGCTGCGAGGCCTATTGTATGGAAGTTTGTACATGAAAATAAAAAAGTGTAAGTTTTTTTTAAAGTCAAAAGTAAATATCATAGTTGTCAACATGTGACTCGACACGTGACTCAATTTCCTTTTTTTTTTTTACTCGTGACTCGACTTAACACGTAACTTGTAAGAGTTTATGTTGTTGAACTTTTGAGTCAATAATATGCACCTCCATAAACTTGTGTAGCAAAATACTCTATTTCACTTATATTTCTTTCTATCTCAAAGATTAGAAAATTTGGAACATTGTCTATACAAAAGAATAAAGACATCGAATGAGCCATTAAGTGCAGTATTTCATGCTAACATCGAATGAAAAGGATATAGAGAATTTCCACCAAAAAACAGAGGATCGAGCATGGATCAGTAAGTGTTACGAATTTAATCCGATGGATCCAAATATCACAATCAAGTAATGATCAACACGAACAAGAAATTGAAATGGCAAACACGAGATTTAACGTGGGAAAAAGCAGATTGTTGAGAGAAAAAACCTCACAAGAAACAATCACTAATCGAATCACACGATTACAACAATCGTTTCTCTCAAGTCATTCAATCTCATCTTGTGTTTCTCTCCAACCCTAGAAAATCGTTCACAATCTCTATGACAACCCATTCACACCTATAAATCTGATACAAGGATATTTATAAACCTATAAATAAAGAGAAACAAATCCGAAACCAAATTTTGAACCAAACATGTCCTACCTGTCTTCAGACCTCGTGCTTGAGTATGACCCAAGTCTGTGTCCGGGTGCAATTTAGTTTTTCCTGGTTCCCTTATTTCACGAACAAAGCCCGCGCTCGGGCGTGGAACAAGCCTGTGCCCGGGCGCTTTAGAAAACTTTCTGCGCCTCATCAAGCTCCTTCTCTTTTCCTTGCGTATTAGATTTCCAATGTCCCGAGCACTTCTACGACAAGTCCCACTTGTCGTAAAGAGCTCGAATCCTAGTTTGAGCCTTCCGAAACACCTAAAATATCTGTATTGAGTAGTCACCTTCGTACCCATCTGGACATGACCTTGTGCCCCGTTTCCTGTGATAGTAGTGCTCCACCACTCTTCTTTGTTAGGATCCTAAGACCTCAAAGGCGAGACTCACCAACTTTGATTCCACCCTCGGCACCCATCTGTACCAACCAGTCATCCTCGATGATGATCTATCACCCTCAGTTCTCTCTTTCATTCGCTGATATTTGGCACATGCACCTCCTGTGCTACCCGAGCCCTTCGTGGTCTACACCACCTGTTCTATACGTCTCTTGTGTAATCTAGACTCTGCATCCTTGACTCCACCAAATCTGATAGCCTCTCGATGACTAACTGAAACTCCATCATCTGTATGCGAACCCCATAAGGTTGTGTCACCTGAACTATCCCTTGGCTTCCTGACACTCCAACGTTGGCTTCCGTCTTGGCTCATGTACGACTATCCTTGAAGCTTTGTCTCCATAACCATGTTCTCAATCAACCTAGACTAGTTATCCTTCTTTTTCATCACGATCATGGAACCTCTACATATCTTCATCAGTCCACCCTTCATAGACATCCTACGACACTTGGAATCCTAATGATCAATTGAGATCAGATTTTTTCTCACACTAGGAACAAATCGGACAACTCCCAAGGTACGAGTAGTCCCATCAAACATCTTGATCTTAACTGTATTTATTCCAAGGACCTTGCATGAAGATCGATTATACCCCAGAAGATCGATTATTACAAGCCGTATTTGGCATTCATCTATCCACTTCAAAAGAAACTTCTCTAAGAAGTCGAATTTTTTGTCGACTCGACTCGTATGAGTCAAGCGAGTTTGCTAACTATGGTAAAGATATTGGCACACAAACAATAGATGTTTTAATATAAGTTGTGCATTCGATTCTTAATCTGATGGTGGAGGCTTAAACATATTGCTACCCTGTCATCGGTTGCACTCGTAATTGACCTGGGTAGAACAAGCAAGTTGATAGACGGGATGCAAGAGAAAACATACTGAATAATAGCAAGGCTCAGCAACTTGTAATGCAGAAATAATTCAAGAGGGAGAGGAAGAGTTAAACAGACTAATGAACTTTAAAATTATATTCATCGCTATGCTTTTCTGATGTGAGAATACTGTCACAACATTTTAGAGCTTTGGTCAAAACATTAGCTAGATGTTGAATGAATTCTGATGTTTTAGATTCACTGTGATGTCTTCACTCAACTCGCTGGAGTTAATGGCACAGTTTTCTACTCTGTTGTCTAAGATCATTGCTAGCAGAGACGCTCTATGGTTGCATAGTCCTATGCATGACAGTGAAAAGAACTTGAGTACAAAGGTCATGGTATGAGGAACATAAGGGGCTAACAGAATTTGAACTGTGTTTTGGTCAATCGCTCTTGTGTGCAGGGTGTAAACAAGGGTCAGGTAGCAGAACGACTCCTAGACAAGATGCGGAAAAAAGCAATGCAACCAGATTTTGTGTTGTGCATTGGCGATGACAGATCAGACGAAGACATGTTTGAGGTCATCATGAGTGCAAGATCCGGTCCTTCCCTCTCTCCTGTCGCCGAGGTGTTTGCTTGCACAGTAGGCCAAAAGCCCAGCAAGGCCACGTACTACGTGGAAGACACAAGCGAGATCTTGAGGATGTTGCAAGGACTGGCTTTCGCCTCGGAGCAGGCTAGCAAGAATGCAGCTCTACCATCTGCTAAACCACCCATCATCTCGAGAGAGTAGTATCTAGGTTCCACACTATGCCTGACTAAGTTGTGTATATGTGATCATGGTCCCTTTTCTTGAACTCTCGAGAACTTGATTTGGCCCTCTAGGAATGTAGCTGTTGTGTGCTGAATCTGGTTATGAATTTCTGATACCTTTTCTTCTAGGGACAAGCTGGTGCATCGATCATCACAGTTTCCCAGTTGCAAAAGTTTTTATCGGTTTCTTTAACAATCTGATTTGGACTTGAACTAGAAAAGTCCTTCGGCATGGATTGCATCACCATAGCATCGGATTGTCAAAGCTTTAAGATGATGGAAGCCAGCATCACGGATCTTTCATTGCAAGGTGGAGATTGTTTAGATTTAGCTAGTGAACTTCAGTATGCTTCTGCTCTTGGGGTTGTAAGGCAGCGAATTTGCCTGCTCACGAAATGGCTTACTACGTGTCTGAATGTTCCTGCAACTGTCCATGGGTTCGGTCCTTTCCAATTATGCTGCTATCATTGATATTTAAGCCATGCAATGAGCCCAACATAATCCCGTCAAATACAAGGAGAAGACGAGATTATGTGGCCATAAAATAATGTTTTGCTCTATAAATACTTGCGACAAGAATTGAATAACATGGTCGATACCTACGACGGTACAAAAACCAGAAAATTCTCGACAAATATCCCTTTCTACACGAAAACAAAACATCAAAGTTACGTTTGGAAAAATTCCAAACTAACCCATCAAAATCAGTAGCTTTGGTAGCTTTGGTAGCCGATTCACTTATAGTACACGATTGTTTTCAAGGTTACACTTTTCTTCATCAACCACCGTTCCTTTTTCCTTATTCTGCTGAGCAAACATATACAGCTGCTTGATGATGACAGTGTTGCCATAAAGTGAGTGCAATGGGCACATAATACGATTATATACTATTTAGTGTTAGTTCTTGCGAAATTGGGCGAAATGATTATGGAAGATTTTATGGACAAACTTATCACGTACATATAAGATAGGAGGATAGGGAAGTTTGGCAAAGACAGAGTGTTGAAGTCGATCTTTTTGCGGGAATAAAAGGCGTGGTAGTGTGTAGTACACATCAAAGATATTGATCGCTAAAAGCTTCTTTGTAATGGCAATATATCTTTATGTGTTAAAAAAATATATATTGATGGATCTTCTGTTATCAATATAAATTTTTGATAGGATTGATTCCACAATATGATATCATATCTCATTTTCATGTGAACGAGAATATTAAGATATGCATTAATAAAACTATTTCTAGATATTCTTTTGTTAGAAAGAATATATTTAGGATTCGTTTGATACGTAGATGGGATAATCCCTTCATTATTTATAATGAGGGATTAACTATCTCATCCCACTAATGCCTTTTTTTTGGTAAGAATAGAATTATAACATCTATTATGTAATATATATATATATATATAATTATACAAAATATTCATATGACAAATCATCCCGATAGCAAACGACATGATATGTCATTTCGGATTATTTAAACTAAGAAATATTTTTATCAATTAAATGTCTAATTTTTTATTACGAGTTGAACGGTTAAAGTTAAATTTTAAGAATGAGTATCAAATCTTACCTAACTATTTGATCAAAAACATAAAAAGTAAATAAATAAAAATCTTAACATCATATGCTTTAGTTATGAAACAAAAATAATTACATCTTATAAATTTTATGCAATCATTTTTCAAAGAAAAAAATATAAAATTAATTCTTATACTACTATAATTTAATAACAATCTAACCATATCGATTTCTATATCATGTTAGAACTTTTTATGTTATATCAATCTAATCATAACTATTTGATCAATTTCATAAGCTGATTTTAAGGATGAATCTTTGTGCTATATCATATATTATTTACTTAAAAATTGATTTTGAATAATATAATATAAGAAATGAATAGAAATATTAGTATATAATTTAAAATCATGGATGAATTTATCTATAATATTGAATTATTTCAAAAAGTCATCAATTATATTTTTAACATAATATGTGATTTGAATCGGATCATATTGATTGCATAAGACAAGCATTAAATTTTAAATTTTTTATATCACAAAGATATAATTATGTTTAATTTTACGTAATACTATAATCTCTATTATGATGCTTTATCGTACTGTGCACGGATCAGTACTCTAATTTATAATAATATGAATATTGACAACGAATGATGGTAAGAGGTCGACGGTGATAAGTGATGGGCCACGATCGACTACAAGCTGCGAGCAACAGGTGATGACGAACTACGATGGTTGACGAGGGAGGGTGACGATAGATGACGGATGACAACGGTCGATGGGGCGGCGTTGATCGACGAAGTGGCGACTGGCAAAGATATGGGTGGCATTGGATGGGTAATAGCGGTCACTAATAGTATCATAATCTTTATCTTGATAGGTGGTATAAATAGTGACACGGGAGAGATGGAATTGATAGTGAGGGCTTATAGGTTTTATCCTCGTAGGATAAGTAATCCAAGAATAATTTTTGCACCCAAACCTAGACTTAACTGGATTACTTATCCAATCCTTTGCTCTTATCATGTGTATCAAACATGATCTTCGATGACCAGAAGAAAAGAGGATGGTTATTAAACTTGATCACACTAAGGATACGATAAGAGAACTTCGTTTTAGTTTTTTTTCTTTTGGTATATTATCCAAGTAACTCGTGACCAAACCCTATACATAAAAGATAAGCAGTTACCAACTAAAAAAATCAATCATGTGCATAATGTTCTCAAATTCATGTATTACGAAATTATAACTAAAAGCAACAATTCGTTAGGAAATTAGAGATTATGATAAATTCGACTATGCACCAATTTCACAACTAAAAATTTCTTCCATCACTTTGTACAAAATAAAATAAAATAAAAAATTTCAATCACAAACTTGGACAATACTAAAAATCTAGTCACAAATCCAACGGCTTTACTAAATCATAAGCTCAAATTTTATGGCATAAATTGATGGGTAATACTGATGTTCCTGCTTTATGACCATTATCTCGACGGTGATTATAAATTACATATTATTACAACTCAAACCTTATGTAATTGTTATGACAATGATCAATTGGATATACATACTACTGTGATAATGGGCAAGCCGATATATTGGGTATCTTATAAAGGTATGTAATTCAAGCTAGTGTTTTGTTAGCTCATCTCTTAAATGATGTTGAGTTGTACACATCTACAGGATAAGTACTTGTCAAGATCACCTTTCAGTTATATAGAAAAAAAAAAAGCGATAAGAATACCTTTTGTAACGCCTTTTGGGCTAGCTTGGTCTTTGTGTTGCAGCAATTTATAGTGCATTTACATGGAGATGTTGAACATTGTAAGTCGGTCATTGTTCTAGGACCCTTTATTTTATTTTATTTTTCAAAGCAAAATCTATCCTTCTCATTCAACCAAATAAGAGAATTATATGAGTATTCTCAAACACCGCAAGAGACCACAGCTCGATCTCTTTTCAAATCTAACCAATACATGAGATACAAAACAAAACACACATTCACCACAAATACAACAATCATATATCTCAGCTAACAATCATATAGCTATGAATTAAAGCAGCCACAGCTTCTGGAGATCGAGAGGAATGCTCAAACAAACGCAAGTTCCTTTCTTGCCAAACAAAATAGATGCAAGCAGCCATCAGTCGTCTTCGTTGAGCAACTGATCGTGTTCTTGTCCTTTGCTCTGCTTCAAAAACCAAGCAATCAAATCCTCACACAGCTTACATGCAAGAGGCAGCCTTATCAAAGGGAAGAATCTCATGCAAACATTCATAGCCAACTAATAAGCGACTTCGTGTTTCACTATGAAACTCACATAGAGCACAAATATCATCATGAATAATGCCTCTTTTATGCAACCAATACTTCGTCCTCAAACGATCATTTGCAGTTAACCATACCAGAAAATCATGCCTAGGAAGTCATCACAACTCCAAGCAAATTTACACCAGGGAACACGAAGTGGTTGAGGCTCCAGCTGTTTATAGATCATTTTAGGCAGTATCCATGTATTACAAGGGCACCCTATGCTATACGTCTAACTTTCATGAGCGACTTTCATAACCATGAGTCACATGCCTTAACCTGCACATGCTATACATCCACACCTTTTAAATAGAACCCATGGATCCCATAAACGATCTTCTTTTTTAGCAAGGGCCAGTAACAGTTTACACAGCAAGGTAACATTCCAACTTCTATGTTTAAATAATCCCAGACCATCACTTTTCTTAGGCTGGCATAGAAGATCCGAAGCCACAAGAGTTCTATTATTGCCCCTAGTCTTCGCCGTCCAAAGAAAGCAACTACATAATGAATCAACCTCGTCAAGGACAGCAGAAGGAATAAGGAAAACCTGACTCCAGAAAGACTGAATACCCATGATAACAGAACGTATAAGCTACACTCTATCAGGGTATGACAGGAATCTAGCCTCCCAGCTAGTGATCCTGTGGGTAATCTTATCAATCAAAGTTTATATTCAGAGATATGAACATGTTTAGTTGTAACGCCCCAAGATTTTCAGTCCAATGATTGTCAGACACGTGACATTATCGTCGCTCCAAATTCCCTTTGAAGCAAGGCGACAGGATTACAAGTGGTTTAAAGATCAGAAACATAGGACACTAACAGAACTATCCAACTTACAAGTCTTAAATTACATGAAAAACGTACGTCTGGAAATATCAGGCAAAACATTAAAGAAAGTCGAATCTAGTCATCATCATCATGTCATGATCCCTTCCACGACCCTTTATTACCTGAAACAAACATGTAACCGTGAGCTCGAAAGCCCAATAATACAGGATACACATCCATTCCAGGAGTCCGGCATGCTTATTATATCATACGTTTCCTATGCACAAACAGGATACAATGCAAGCAACAGCGAGTAACCATATGCCAAGCAAAAAAGTATAAATACGTACAGGATAATAATAACTCAAATCAGACAGGTTAATGATATGCTCTGTCATGTCATATTGATTATCATCACTTTTACAGGTTAATGACACGCTCTATCATATCATATTGATAATCATCGTTTTTACAGGTTAATGACATGTTCTATCATGTCATCTTAATAATCATCGTTTTTACAGGTTAATGACATGTTCTGTTATGTCATATTGATAATCATCACTTTTACAGGTTAATGGCACGCTTTTCATGCATTTTATGTCATTTAGTCTTGATTCTTGTGACTTTTACATGTTGTTGACATGAGAAGAGTTACAGAAGAAATTTAATATGTTACAAGTACGGTCATACTAATAACAATTAAACAAACAGGATTGTCTCTGCAAAAGACTCTGAATGGTTAATTATAACCAATTACGGCAATCAATATATGCCACTGCGTGTATGCGAAGGGAATTATCACACACCCTCCCTGACTGGTTCTGGATCCGTAACTCTCTCATTTATTGTCATTAATAAGAATTTCTTCATGTTCAGAATTTCAGGAATCTTAAGCATTTTCTTGTATGCAGGATTTCTGGATTCTCAGGACTTTTAAGCATGTACTTATGAAATTAATTACATTAATTTCCGTATACAGCACGTGACTGTCACGGCGTTCATATTTCAAGATTTTCATACATGTATCATGAGATTAATCGCATTAATCCATGTATAGCAGCGAATAACTATGATATTCTTAATTCAAGATTTCAGACATATAATATGAAATAAATCATATTAATCCATGTATAACAGGTGATTACCATAGCGTTCATAATTCAAGATTTCAAGTATATAATATGAAATTAATCATATTAATCCATATATAACAGGTAATTATCATGGAGTTCGTATTTCAAGATTTCAGACATATAATATGAAATTAATCATATTAATCAATGTATAACAGGTGATTACCATGGTGTTCATATTTCAAGATTTCAGACATATAATATGATATTAATCATATTAATCAATGTATAATAGGTGATTACCATGGTATTTCATAAACATTATATTTTTGTAACGTTCTCTTGAGTTTTCAGGATTAACAGTTCGTTACAAAATAATAATAATCAATTAGTACAGAATATCACACGTCAACAGCAAATAATAGTGAGAGATTCAGGAATTTTATTATAATCTATAATATTCTACAGGTTGCAGCGTTATTTTTTTAGGCATGCAATTCACATACAAGACAATCCAGTATATCAGGATTTTATTCTATTATTTAACATGTAATTACGTGATCAAACATGCCATGCAAATCAAGTCATGCACATCCAAACATTTCATTTAAGATAACGATATATGTTATCTTATCATTTTTATATAATCCCAAAATCAAGGCACGTTCAATCCTGCTCTGCGATATTCGCTGTACCTACATTAGTGACATGACTAATATAAATATCCTTGCATAATAATTTAAACAATGTATATGTGTATGTGTGTAACAAATACACAACATACCCATATAATCATAAACTAAGCAATTCCAAAAGGAAACATCCCCGTCAGGTAAGGAGGAAGGCAGGGGCGGCGTCGGGGTTTCTCCGGCGAGGCTGGATCTGGGTCGAGGTCGAGCCACCGTGGAGCTTGCTGTCGGGCCAACATCGGGCCGTACCGGGTCGCTGCTGGGCTGTTGCTTCGTTGATGGTCCGACAAAGGTGAGACGACATCGGGGGTCAGATCTGATCGGGACAAGACGCTTGGAAGGCCGGATTCGTGACGGACGACGATGAATCTTGTTGATTCAACCGATGATTCGTGTTCGTTGACCAAGATCACATCCGAACTCATGGCTAGCCGGATCCGGGTTTGGGGTTGCTGGGTTCAGCTCGTCGACGATGGCTGATGGCGCCTCATGGCACGAGGTGGCTGAATCCGGGCGAGGGTGGCGCTGGAATGGTTAGCCGTGGTCGTGGTTAGTGTTGCTTTGATGTCGGGGTGTCGGATCTAAGTACGAAAAGGTATCGCCGAGGTCGGGAATGGTACTGGAAGATCAATGTGGGTCGGGGCGTGCTGGTTCTTGGTGTTTTCTGGCATCGAGAAGCTTCGAGATACTGTTGAACAAGGTGTCGACATTTCCGGAGGTGATTGACGCCTTCGATGTGTAACACCAACGGAGCCTCTGGCGGATGCTCTTGGTCTTCTCGAATCGGATCCATTTCTCTCTGACAATGTGCTCGCGCACCTTCAACAGCTGATGGAAGGATGAATTGTCATACACGATTAGTTTCATCAGAAGAAGTAAATGCAACAATGGTTTCCTCGTCAGAAGCCATTATCCCAGTGCTGTTTGTATATATCTTTCTGATGAACTTGGAGAAGTGGTGGTGTGATGGTGTGATGGTGGGCGGCAGGTTTAGTGCAGGTATATGTGTCTTCCATTTTTATTTTCTGCAGGGTATTACATTAGTAGCAATGGGTACATCAAAATATCGAAGAGGAAGATGCGCAATAGGGTAACCCATAATACTAGCAAGGACCTACTTCATACTCTCTTGAACTCCACCAATAACAATGAAGCTCTTAAGTGAATTACCCTTAACCCATAAACATTTGCCAAATGATCAAGCTGGTCTTTAATCATAGTCAAAGGCCCAGCACTGGCCTCATAAACCAACATCAAATCATCCATAAAACTGATTTGAATGATTTTCTCGGGTTTATATTTTGGATGAAACCTAAACTGCTCAGTCTTAGTCATCCTCTTCAAACATCTACCAGGTACTCAATACCAAAAACAAAAATATAAGGGGATAATGGATCACCTTGTCTAAGACCACGCCCACCCTTAAAATAGTCATGAGTCTCTCTATTCATAATAATAGAGAAAGAGGTAGATATGATACATTTCATGAGCCAGGCAATAAAACGAGGAGGGAATTGCAAATGTAGCGGCATGTCCTGAACAAAAGGTCATTCCAAGGTATCATAAGTTTTTCTAAGATCAATCCTGGCCATGCACCTTGGTGAAATATTCTTCCTCTCATACCCCATCAATAACTTTTGCACAAGTAGGACATTATCCACCATATACCTTCCTTGATGAAAGCATTTTGTGAATCATCTATAATATGGGGTAAGACTTTCTGAAGTCGATTTGCAAGCAACTTCGATATCAACTTATAAAGTACATTACAACATGAGATAGGCCTATAATCCCCAAAGTGAGATGCATTGGGGTTTTTAACAATCAGGTTGATATTAGTATTATTGATCTGCTACAGGATCTAACCATTTCGAAAAAACTCCATCACGACATGGGAAACATCTAGCCGAACAATTTTCCAACACTTCTTGAATAAAAACGAGGTATAAACGTCAGGTCGTGAGCTTTATCATCACCCATTTCAATCAGAGCAACCTGAATCTCTCTAAGGGTAACATCCTCCGCAAGAAAAGCAGCCTGCTCCCCATCAACAAGAGGACCTTCATGTATTACCTCAGGTCTGATATAGTTCTTTTGCCCATCTAATTGACCTAGTAACTCCTCATAATAAGTAAGAAACTCCTTCCTAACCTCATCAAGATACATTGTTCTAGAGCCATCATGTCTCACAATACTAAGAATACGATTCCTCCTTCGTAAGCCTTTGACATAGGCATGGAAATACTTAGTATTATGATCCATCTTCTTGCACCAGATATTCCTAGCCTATTGCTTGTAAAAATCACTCTCAGCAGTTAGAAGGGTGAACAGCTATAGCGCCCCGACCTTCCTGGCTATTTCATAGGAATCCACGTGTCATTACTGTTGCTGACCCAGCGCCTCAGTTAAAAAAAAAAACTATACTTCCTGACTTAATCATAAAAATTAAGTTAAGTTCACTTATATATCATTAATTAGAAACTCTTAATGCACTCAATCATTACACAAATAATTACAGGAATAGTGATGAGTGGAGAAGAGTTATACTTGTTTTGTAGACACAAGTAATAAACCTGATTTTAATATAATAATAAAACATAAAGAAAGAAACATATTGAATTTTAGTGAAAATGGAAAGTCAATTTATACTAAACACATTTAGTTTGAATTTTAATAATTTAATGAAGGATCATTCAAATTTGATGTCAAAAAAAAAAAAAAAAAAAAAACCAAACATACCAAAAAATAAATAAATATAATTTTATATATTTAAATAGATTTAAGTCAGGATTTACCTATTGTACTAGTGACTAGTGAGAAAGCATCTCCCATAAAACTCCTTTCATAGTGATCGTCATCAAAGTTTCCAATGACAGCGGGTTATCGAAATTCCCCGTGAAGCTTGATCTTGCTCATTCTCATGTGTGCGCACAATTTGTTCGTATGCTTTCAATTACGGATTACACAAAGGTGAAATCGACAGTTAAAGGAAGAGAAATCATTCATCTTATACATTCCATGAATATTTGACACTATTTTTACTTGAACTCTATAACAGTGCTAGACGCGGGTTTAATTAATGGTAAGATTAGAAAGTATCCGTATAATTACTCAATTACTGCTACAGTCATCATGGGGGTAGTTTTGCACCATTTATGTCTTGCAAGTACTTCAAATTTTCTGTCTCTCTAAACCATGAAGACAGTGACTGACAAAGGAGCTTTTTCACCGATAAGGAATTGACTCAGTCGCATGAATACTGATGTTTAAGACAACAATCCATACACCAAGGCCAATTTAGGAGTACCATATATAACACCATTCACCTATACTATGTCAGTATGTGACATCGGTTTCTCTTCAACAAATTCGAGTTCCAGTCTTATGAATGAAAAAAAACATGTGTTGAACGAGCTTTGTCCCTTTTATGAGTTCTTCCTGACTTGATCCGAAAATTAACAGTTGCAAAAAAAAAGTAGTTCTAATAAACTACGACCTCACTCACACCCTTTTCGTGGTAATTTACCAACGTCTTATGAATTGTATTTGGTGTGAATGATCTTAATGAACTAGGAACTTGTTATATGTAGAAGTTAACTACACTCAAACATCCAAAAGAAATCAAATATGTAATGAACATTGCCATCATGACAAGATCTAAGGTACTTGAAGGTAAATGATCCATATGATTATATCCAACGTCCAAAATCTATCAAGTTTTGCATCTTATGCGAACATATAGAAGAATTTTTCTGAATAATCAACGTTTTGTTGTTACACTTGCACAAGCGGATTATGATCTGTTAATGCATATCGAACGGTGGATATGGATCATCATCCGTGATCAGATTAATAAGAACCATGTAGTAGATACAACCATGATGATTTGGAGTAGTATATTTCATGAGGCATCTCTGGGCAAGTGGCAACAACAACCTTTCACATGGAAAGATCATCCTCGAACAAACCAAGACAGAGTCAAAACTCAAAACCACCCACACATACACATAACACACATTCTCTCTCACACACAGCATTATCAGCATATGAACAAACAGTCTCACACTCCATCTCATGCACTCAACGATTCATCCAGCTTTTCTTCATCATATACTCATCTTCTCCTCATTGAATGCAAGACCCACCAGCAGCCAACTACTCTCTCCCAATCTAACCACACCTCTCTCCATTTACTCATCATTTTCTTCGTCACACTCAAACACAAAACAACCAAAGCCAACTCTCAACTCTCTCGGTCTCCTCGGTTTCTGAGAAACAAATCAGAACAAAAATGAACAGCAACCAAGATGGGTACGTTGCTGCAGAATCAGCAGAGAAAGATGTGGAGATGATGAAGAAGGCTAGGAAGAATGATGATGATGATGATGATGATGGCAAGAAGAAGAGTGTCGTGGTGCAGAAAGTACCGTTGTCGAAGCTGTTTTCGTTCGCTGATTCGTATGACTACTTGCTCATGTTCGTCGGCTCTATCGGGGCGATTATTCATGGTGTATCTGTGCCTGTCTTCTTCATCTTCTTTGGAAAGTTGATTAATCTTGTTGGTGTTGCGTATCTGTTTCCTAGAGAAACTTCCCATGATGTCGCCAAGGTACAGATACATACATACATATATATATATATACTCATTGTTAGGTTTTTCATGTAAATGTTAAGTCGGTAAAAAAAAAGACTTAATCCAACACTCATGGCCATATACTCAGTTGTCGTGCAACAACAACAACAGCTAATTGGCTTATGCAACAACTATCTTCTGGTTACAAATCGCGAAAAAAGAAACCAGAAATAGTTGTTGCAACAGCTTGTTGGCCGTTTGCAGCAGTCTCATTTAAGCAAATCTTTTTTTTCTTATAAACTAATCCAAGAGTATAATTAGTCTTTGACAATAATGATTTTGTTTTTGGGCAGTACTCATTGGACTTTGTGTATCTAAGTGTGGCCATTCTGTTCTCATCATGGGTCGGTACGTTCATGATCTTTTGTTCTATGATATTTGCATCCTTTTCGTAAGTTTGCAATCTATTCGTCACACCATTAAACAAACTGACTCTTTCGTTTCTCGAATCGATACAGAGGTGGCATGCTGGATGCACACGGGAGAAAGGCAAGCAGCAAAGATGAGGATGGCGTACTTGAGGGCGATGTTGAACCAAGATATCACACTCTTCGACACCGAAGCCTCCACCGGAGAAGTCATCAATGCCATCACGAGCGAAGTGCTTGTTGTGCAAGACGCCATTTCCGAGAAGGTAAGCCTCGAATAATCGATCTAATCGAATCACATACATTGATCTTCTTTTGTTGATAACGAAGTTCTGTTCTTAGTTTTAACTTGAAAAGTATAGCTAGGATACCCAAAAAAGAATAGTAATAGTAATGTTTGATAGATTAGCCCAAGAGGTCGCTATGAGTCGATGTTCCCAAGTGTGATCAGATATATCATCTCGTGACCACATCTCTTGAAGATAAAACACTCTAAGCTTGATACATCGCGGTGCAAGCTGTTCATTTGATTTAATAAAATTCGTCGAGATAAACCATGAATTTTGGAATATCCCTGAAAACTTGATATATGGTGTGAGATCGAAGATCATTTTCCAGTGTATTAAGATCGATATTACAGTGACCATGGCCTTGTACCGTTTTGCAACACATCTTTATTATTTTGCAACACATCTTTATTAACGTAAAATATATATTTTTATTGTAAAGGAGAAAATAAAGTAATTTTCAACTTGTACTACACGGAACGAAGTGGTTGTGAAATTTTTTTACTCCAATTGTCCAAGTACATCACAATGTTGTAAGGGAAATTATTCCTTAAATCATATTATGCATTTTTTTGATGAGTTAATTATAGAAGTGGGAAAGACATAGTTTTTCTTTTTGGAAGAAAACAATGATAATGCACCTGAAAATGCTTATATAAACATAGAAAACTACTATTTTTCACCATTACAAATTGGCCAATAATGGTAGGTGAATATTAATGGCCATCACATTTAAATGTTAGGGGATCTGAGTAGGTGTACTAGCATTGTAATGGAACAATAAATTTTTCCATTCATGGAAAAAGAAACTTTCTTCTTCGTCTTCTTTGGAGATCCGCCTCTCTATACCAAAAGCAAATTCTTTTTATTTTTTATTTTTTATTTTATTTTTGAATATATTGGTCTCACCAGCCTGTCAAATTATGTGAACCATTGATGCACGAAAAGCTCTATAAAACAAAGTGAGCCTTTTAATAGAATAGCACGTCGCCATTATTATTCAAATTTCGAAGTTCTTTTGGATTAAATGCCATTCGTGACCAAATTTCTTTTGGGGAACTTATGATGAAAAAGTCCCGTGGGCTAAGTGCGAAAGTACAAGAAGTGAATAAATATAAGTTCGAGATCTGTTTTTAAAAGACCGTGACATGTTTTGGCCACGGGCACATTTCACATGATAGCATAGTTTAGTGAAAGATCATATTCGTATGGTATAAACACTGAAAAATGCTCATATATTGGGTTTTCTGAGTTATCAAGCTAACTCAGGCTTAAAAGCTCGAGCAACATTATCAAGCTAACTCAGGCTTAAAAGCTCGAGCAACATTATGTATGTTTAATCATTAACCCAAATAACACGAACATTTGATTTAATACATATATGTGCATAGAATTTGAATTCAGTAGGTCGTTGATATTCAGTGTGTACAAGCAAAAATATCTTTAGCTTTTGTAAATTATTTAAGCGTAGCTAGAGGACCACAATGCATAGTTCCCATTTTCACAACCATATTCTACTATTCCAATTATAATCTCATTTCCCTTTTCCTCTTGATGTCACCTCTAATTAATATGGTGAAAATGAAACCATTGGCTCTAAGTCTTCAAGCGATAGCTACATCAGCTTAAGACAACGAAAGATAAGAACTTAGACCTCTCTATATCATCTTGACTAATCTTTTTCCGTTTTCATATTATCGATTAGCCCCATCTCGAAAAAAAAAAAAACATTTAATTGTCCGAATTTTTGATCTTTATACCTATCTTTTTACGAAAGGGATTTTTTGTTAAAAAAATATATACTTTCAAACATATGTGATAAAAATCAAGGTTTTTTAAAATTTAGAAAATTAAGTACTTATTTTAAAAATTAAAAAAAAAAAAAAAATTGTCGGCACCGTTGGAAAATTGCAAACGAGTGGAATCACGATGAAACCCTAATCACGAAATTCAACTCAGTGATATTTGGTTGAATTGCAGGTGGGGAAGGTGTTGCACTACGTGAGCAGATTCCTGGGAGGATTCATAATCGGATTCGTTCGGGTATGGCAGATCAGTTTTGTCACTCTCTCGATCGTCCCCTTCATCGCCGTCGCCGGCGGCGTCTACGCTTACGTCGCCACGGGTCTCATCGCCAGGGTGCGCAAGTCCTACATCAGGGCTGGTCAGATCGCCGAAGAGGTCAGTTTTGCCGTTGTTTTATTCTTTTGTGTAGGTTTGTTGGGTAATATCAGGGCACCGTCTCTATGTCATACGTACGAGGGGCAAGCCTCTGTACATGCAGTATTCTCAAGACTCGTCCGGAAAGAAATGACTGGGTTGTCTTTGTTGTGGGTTGTTAGATAATGTTATGGTTTATAAGAATATTATAAGAGTAGTCTACTCTAGACATAGAGCTGTAAATTAATCGAACCGAGTCAAGTTTTTACGAACTCAATCTCGAACATCTATATTCATTTCGAGTCGAACTCGAACAACGGGTAAAAAAATCGTGTTCGAGTCGAGTTTGAGTTTATATTCATCGAGTATCGAACCTCTCATCGAATAATTTATCGAGTAACGAGTCGAGTCAAACTCGAGACAAACCTAAATCGAATAATTATATATCCATAAAAATAATACTGAAATTTTGATGAATTAAAATTGATCATTAACAATTAACATTTGATATTAGTTACAACAAAAAATCAATACATTTAACTGTATCAATGTCAACATGTGATTGCATCAAAAAAGGCAGTAAAATTTACAATAGAAAATATCGATTATCAAGATTTCAAAAACTACTACAACTTGCGTCGAGAAATCGATTTTGACTGTGGTCAATTTTGATACTCTCTACATCTAGAACTTTCAAGGATTTTGGTCTTTTTGGATATTTTAATTTTGAGTTCTCAATGATTTATTTATTCTATAATTTAATTGATTTTTTTTAAATAAACTCAGTTAGAAACAAAACTATTAGTTTGTTAGGACTCATTGACTTATATTATATAAAATTAAATCTTTTAATATTTTCAAAATTTTTAATTTTATAATTGTAATAAATTAATGAGATTGAAATGTTACAATTTAAAAATTTACTATTATAAATAGAGATGGGGAAAGGGATGGTGACGATCGTCTCATTCTAAAAATAACACAAGAAATGGAGAGGCAATGAGGGAAAAAATAGACAAACGGAGATGTAGCAGGCCGAACATCATGATTCATGTGGGCCCACAACTGCATAGAGAGGACACTACTTTGTTTTATATGCGATGGAGATCGTAATTTTATTTTTTCTCTTATAAATAAACTAAGAGTTCACGAATTTCTCGGTCGAATTCGAATTGTTTATGAACAATTCACGAATAGTTCACGAACTTCTCAAGTCTAACTATTCAAGTTCTTTGAACACAAAAAAACGAGTCGAGTTCGTTTTCATTTCCGAGTCGAGTTGAGTCAAACTCGAACTGTTCACGTTTAGTTCATCTACAACTCTATGTAGATATATCGTTGAGAATACATTACCTAAATTAGAATATGAGAGTTCATAATAATTCTCAATTCATTTTCAATTACTTTTGAGTTGAACCCTAAGGTTTAGGGATGTTTGAGCATGAGTTGCATTGTGATTGAGCTTTTTGTACTACAAACCTCTAGGTTGAACCTTAAATCTGAACTGAGAGGACCAAACACTAGCCAAAGAAAAAGACAACTTGATAAAGTTATGTGTTTATGCGGAAATGACGAGAATATCTGCTAAATATTTTTACAGCTTCATGGGTTTTGTTCTGATAGTTATACTATTGATGGTAACAATGAGTCACTATGGAGAATAATTCCAGGATTTCTGTCTTTGAGTATTGATGACGAGGACGAGGGGACTGTGTTTCTGGTTCTATTGTATGCTTGTAATTTGTCATATGCTTTTTTGTGGGCGTATGTGTTGGTGTTGTAGCCCATGGTCCTTTTGGGCTCCAATAATGAGGGAGGAACATGTTTGGTATGCCAGCGGGTGTAGGGATCGATGTCTCATGTATCGTCCTTCGTGTGGAACATAGCTGAAAAATAAAATTCGAGAACAGAGATAGAAGAAACACCACTAGATTGTCTACAAGGTATCAGTCCAGTGACTACAGTTTATGTAGGTTGGATCCTAGTCAATGACCTTATGTAAAATATTCACTTTTTTTTTTTACTGGGATAGTGACAGTCTCGATGCCACATTTGAAGGGTGTCAACCATAAGAAATATCGGTGATGTGCGCATCACTGTAAAAAGTTTAGGAAAGCATAGTTCCTTGTTTTCTGTAGAACTTGTTTCAGCATAGAATCGTTCATGACAGCTGAATCATTGTACCTTGTATTTCGATGGACGTATATGATTTGGAACGTATTTTAGCTCTAACCAAGCATTGAGCGATTTATTGATGCATGCTTTAAGTCCTAGAACTAATGTATATGCCCCGAGGTGGAAAGGTAACTCTGTTTGATTATGAGGAACATAGGCTACGTGGTCACAGGATTCGATCACGTTCTGTAATGCAAGCTTGATACATCCGCTTTCCCTAAAAAGTTATAATGGAGAGTTTGGTGGTGCAGTCGTGAATATATGGTTTGTTCCAAAGTTTCTTGTTACGTATTGCTGATGAGTGATGATCATGGTCTTTTGCAGTTTTTTCCTTCGAATATGGCCGAACTTGTGCTTAGTTACTGTGGTAACTGAAAGTGTATCTGGAATTTTGCTAATGAGTAACCACACTATAGGTGATCGGAAATGTGAGGACGGTCCAAGCTTTCGTCGGAGAGGAAAGAGCAGTGAAGTCTTACAAAACAGCTCTTGCAAAAACATATGAGTACGGGCTCAAAGGAGGATTAGCTAAGGGGCTGGGGCTAGGCTCCATGCACTCTGTGCTTTTCCTTTCATGGGCATTGCTTGTTTGGTTCACTAGCATTGTGGTTCACAAGGGTATAGCTGACGGCGGAGATTCATTTACCACCATGCTCAATGTTGTTATTGCTGGCCTGTAAGTCTTTTAAGTTTTTAATCCTTGTTGCTTTGCATACTTCAACCTATTTTGTGAACTGCGAAATTTCTTATGGGATTTGGCTATCAAATTCAGGATTGAGCGAACTTTTCTGTTGAGAATATTAATCTTAATTGTCTCTTATGCTGATTCTACCCTCAATTTATCAGATCACTTGGGCAGGCGGCACCAGATATTTCTGCATTTCTACGAGCAAGGGCGGCTGCATATCCAATATTTGATATGATTGAAAGATCCAAAACTAGCAGTACCAACTCCAAAGCTGGGCGAAAGCTGGCCAAAGTCGAGGGCCATATCCAATTTAGAGCTGTGTGTTTTAGCTATCCATCTCGACCTGAGGCAATGATTTTTAATAAGTTTTGCCTCGATATTCCTGCTGGAAAGATCGTTGCCCTTGTTGGAGAAAGTGGATCTGGAAAGAGTACAGCCGTGTCCTTGATTGAACGCTTCTACGAGCCGCTTTCGGGTCAGATACTTCTAGATGGGGTTGATATCCAGGACATTGACCTGAAATGGCTTAGGCAACAAATTGGTCTTGTGAATCAAGAACCTGCACTTTTCGCAACAACAATAAGAGAGAACATTCTTTATGGGAAAGATGATGCCACTCTTGATGAGATCACTCGTGCTGCCAAACTCTCAGAGGCCATTAATTTCATAAACAATCTTCCAGAAAGATACGAGACACAGGTATATATTTTTCTCGTATGCCAATAGTTACTAAAAAAATCCTGGGTGAATTATGGTATTGCGTGTACTAGTCTAGGCATGTCTTTTCGAATTTCAGCTGAGCGTTGATAATACTGCATTTGCAGGTGGGAGAAAGAGGCATTCAGTTGTCAGGTGGCCAGAAGCAAAGGATTGCAATAGCAAGAGCAATGGTGAAGAACCCATCAATCCTGCTGCTGGATGAGGCTACAAGCGCTCTTGACGCTGAGTCAGAGAAGAGTGTACAGGAGGCACTTGATCGTGTTATGGTGGGCCGCACCACTGTGGTTGTGGCTCATCGGCTTTCCACCATCAGGAATGCAGATATTATCGCAGTTGTTCAAGGAGGCAAGATTGTGGAAACTGGAAGCCATGATGAGCTCATATCAGATCCTACAAGCGCTTATGCAACACTTATTCGGCTCCAAGAGATGGCCTCTATGAAGCGCTATCCCTCAGTGGAGTCTAATCCGGCACGGATGCCAAGGTATTGAGTCAAATGTCAATGCTTCAATGTTCTGCTCAAGATTCATTGTGGTGCTATCATTTATCAAAATCTTCATCACTTGGTTATGCTCACGGATACTTTCCCATGAATCTTACATCATTTTTGTCAAATCTTCTGCAGCTTAAAGTTCTCCCGTGAACTATCGCGCTCAACCACAAGTTTTGGTGCTAGCTTCCGTTCCGATATCGAGTCAGTTAGGGCAGGAGGACAGGAGCCTATAACGAAAAGAAAGGTTTCTTCGAGAAGACTATATTCCATGGTTGGTCCGGACTGGAAGTATGTGCTATTTGGAACCATATGTGCATTGTGTGCTGGAGCAGAGATGCCTCTTTTTGCTCTTGGAGTCACCCAGGCGCTTGTATCCTTTTATATGGGATGGGAGACCACACAGCAGGAGGTCAAGAAGATCGCACTTCTATTCTGTGGTGGTGCTTTTACGAGCATCTTTGTCCACGCTGGTGCCCATACATTTTTCGGAATCGTGGGAGAACGACTAACTCTACGTGTGCGAGAAAAGATGTTTTCCGGTAAGTGTTGCTAAGCAAGACAAAGGTTACTTTATGCATTTGATTCTTCGAGTATTTTATCATTCAGCTTTAGGAAAGCAATGCAGAAGAGGGACATGCTTGATTTGTTTCACAGCTGTTTCAATATTTGACATTGTGTTTCAGCTATACTGAGGAATGAAATCGGATGGTTTGATGACATGAGCAACGGAAGCTCAAGTCTATCGTCACGCCTAGAGATTGATGCAACGTTGTTGAAAACGATCCTTGCCGATAGGACAACCATTCTCATCCTGAATGTTGGATTCATTACCACTGCATTCATTATTGCTTTCATTCTCAATTGGAGAATCACATTGGTGATCTTGGCAATGTATCCACTCATTATCAGCGGTCACATTAGTGAGGTCTGACCTCCTTATCTTCAGCCTCTGTTTCACACACAATTAAGATGATTTAACTAGTTGGCTCATTGACTCTGGAATTTCTCGTGATTGTCTTTCAGAAACTTTTTATGAAAGGCTATGGTGGCAACTTGAACAAAGCCTACCTCAAAGCAAACATGATTGCTGGTGAGGCCGTTGGCAACATTCGTACTGTTGCTGCATTCTGTGCCGAGGAGAAGGTTCTTGAATTGTATGCTAATGAGCTAGTTGAGCCATCTAAACAGTCATTTGCTCGCGGCCAGATTGCTGGAATTTGCTATGGCATTGCCCAATTCTTCATCTTCTCGTGCTATGGCTTAGCATTATGGTATAAGCACTGATTACATTCCAACTTAGAAATTGGATCTTTTTTTCTGCTTTCATATTTTGATGTCGCTCAAACTTGGTTCTCATCGAACTAATTGATTAAAGTTATGTTATTCTGCTAGGTATGGTTCTGTTTTGATGGGGAAGGGGCTCGCAGGATTTAAATCTGTGATGAAATCATTTATGGTCTTGATTGTCACTGCGCTGGCAATGGGTGAGACATTGGCAATGGCTCCTGACCTTCTCAAGGGAAATCAAATGGTGGCATCGGTCTTCGAGGTGCTCGACCGAAAGACTGAGGTTGTAAGCGATGATGGAGAGGAGCTAATCAAGGTGGACGGAACGATTGAGATGAGACGGGTCGACTTTAGTTATCCTTCCAGGCCAGATGTTCTCATTTTCAAGGGCTTAGATTTGAAAGTTCGAGCAGGTGAAAGCATGGCGTTAGTGGGGCAGAGCGGTTCAGGGAAGAGCTCAGTGCTCGCTCTCATACTCCGGTTTTATGATCCAACGTCTGGCAAAGTGCTGGTTGATGGTAAGGCTTTATTCTCAACGTCTTGAATGAACCAATGTTTGTTAAAATGCTTTTCTTGGTCGAACGCTACAATGCTTTTCCATTTATGTATGCTCCTTGAACCGTGATACAAGATTTCTCTAACCCCCTGCTTGTTTGACACGATGGGGACATGGAAATATATGATTCATAAAGTGACGTACATATACTTTACTTCACAACCATCTGTCCTGAATATGAGACCTTGAGGATGCAATACGCTGAGTGCTCT
The DNA here is from genome assembly GCA_001925005.1 of Drosera capensis. Classification (NCBI taxonomy): domain Eukaryota; kingdom Viridiplantae; phylum Streptophyta; class Magnoliopsida; order Caryophyllales; family Droseraceae; genus Drosera; species Drosera capensis. The sequence continues at coordinate 70,661 of LIEC01010338.1, read as the reverse complement.
AAGTACCCAATCTGAATGTCTTTCAATATTTGATCATTTACAGGACACGACATTAAGAAATTGAAGCTCAAGTCTCTAAGGAGGCACATCGGCTTGGTCCAACAGGAGCCAGCTCTCTTCGCCACGTCCATCTATGAGAATATCATGTACGGTAAGGAAGGAGCGACAGAGTTTGAGGTGGTAGAGGCAGCTAAGCTCGCCAATGCTCACAGTTTCATTAGCTCCCTGCCAGAGGGATACTCCACAAAAGTCGGAGAAAGAGGGGTACAAATCTCAGGTGGCCAGAAGCAAAGGGTGGCCATTGCAAGGGCTGTCCTGAAGAACCCGGCCATCCTGCTGTTGGATGAAGCCACGAGCGCTCTTGATGTGGAATCTGAACGTGTCGTCCAACAAGCCCTTGACAAGCTCATGAAGAACCGGACGACAGTCGTGGTAGCACATAGGCTGTCAACCATAAAGAACGCGGATCAGATATCGGTCATACAGGAAGGGAAAGTTATAGAGCAAGGGACACATTCGGATCTCATCGAAAACAGGAATGGCGCGTACTTCAGGCTGATTAATCTACAACAGCAGCAACAACAACAATGACTGGCAATACCTGGTGCAATGCCTCACGTTTGGTTCTTTTCTTTGTTTGAATATTGGGGGGAAAACGTTTGTAGTATAGATTAGTTTTGGAGTTGGTTATATTGTTTAATTGTATACAAGAATAATAGTTAGATGTCAGATTGGTCTGTCGATATAAAAACATTAGCTACCATGAGTTTTTCGTTATATTCTTTAGCAGAGTTATAATGGTGATGCATAGAAACTGTACCTGTAATGAGAGTGGCAATGTCTATTGGATGTTGTAAAATGCATGTAGGCCAATATAAATTTGTTGTTGAATCATATACGTTAGCATCGAACCTCTGGCGAACTTTTCATCCTTGATTCGTCAAAAGAGAGATCGATGTAATAAAATATTTTCAGTATCAGCACAACAATACGTGACAAAGATTAGGTGGCACATCAGACAAGATCGAAGCAAACATAATCACCTTGAACTTCATTTGGGGTTTGGTGGTGACTTGGTGCTGATGAAGTGGAAATGATCGAGGTAATGATCGAAGTTATGGATCTTAATTTTCTTATCCCATCTAGGATCTAACCCAGTTTTACAGTAACTAGAGTAGAGAGCATCCATTTTACCTATAAAATTTTCTTGTAGCATCATTGAAGAAAGTATTATTGAGCCGGGGTCATTCTCATTTCACGTGTTAAACGACTCAGTCAAACTTTTCCAATGAGGAAAGAAATCAACGGACTAAAATTCGTTGAGTGCCGATCTACTTTATGATGATAAACCCGTCGTCGCCTTGACCAAAGATAAATCCTTATACTTCCGGATTTCCTTTGAAGAAATACTATTGGCCGTAGCGTTTTCATTGTTCCCGGATGACAAAAAGAAAGCTTACTGACAGTAACGCTGTCAAAAAAGAAGAAAAAAGGGAAGCACTATTGATAGTACTGCTTTTCTTCAATGGAAGGACACCGGGAGAAATTTTCGGACATCAAATAACAATTGACACTGGAATTCCACAAGTAATGTCCCCATTAGAGCTTCAAATATGTTGTCCCGTAGATTAGTTCTACGCTAGATGCCGAGGACTGCACTGACAAATCCAAAATGTGACTATTGAAGCATCACTAAAGATTGTTGCTGCATCAGAAACAGAGCGCTTGATGTCTGTTCGTTTCATCGTGCTTATGTCAGGATTAGCTCACAAATCTACTTCATCAGCAAAATGTATTTAGTGTACTGTAAAGAGATTGGTTAAAGGTTAAACAAGTATCAGCACTTTCTGTCACAAAATTTCAACATATCCACCGTCTCATCATTGAGTAATCAAAGAAAGAAGAGCTGGTAGATAATTACTCATTTGATTATTCATTGACCCAAAAAAAAGAAAAATTAATTTTCACCACAAAAAGAAAAAAAAGAAAAAAAAGAGAGGCAAACTATGAAAAAATATCCCTCTCAAAAATCCATTATATTTTGCTCCCTAACATGAATTTGTTGTATGATTTTTTGAAAATACAGTATAAAAATATTACATGCTATATAAAAAAAAACAAACAAACAAGGGTAACAAAATGTAAGAAACCAAAAAATAAAATCCCCGAAAAAAAAAAAAAAAAGATTAGTAAAAGTCATTGAGGTGGCTATTAGTCAAGTCGGAAACACTTTCAAACAGATTCTCATCTTTATTCATGTTAGCAAATCATTTGCAGGCCAACTAATAGTAGTAACATATATTTGTCTCCTACCATCAACTAACGGGGAAGCCCAGGTTGACAAGCAAGCAAAATCGGTGAATATTCAACTATTCCTGATTATTATTTTATCAGATAAAATATTCTTATTGGAATAGATATCAAGATATCGTTTTACCAAGATTACTGGGAAGTCTGGGATAATCGCTGTCAACTGGGAAACTCAGAATCAGCAGTGCTATTTCCGACACCTATATCCAAATATCCACCTACTAATTCAGCTTGATTTCTTCTTCTTCTTCGTTTTATTTTGGACTTTCCCCCTTGGATCCTTGACGTATGCTATGAAAGCGGACATGAACACAGCAATGAGGTAAGCTGAATGGAACTTTCCCGTCAACCAAAAATGATTAACTGAATGTCACTGCTGTTTCGGAGTATTTACGACAATGGCTTCAGTCGACAATGATGGCTAATCACCGTTGAGGTTGTTGACTACTTCATGAACCTAACAAATATGCGTTGCTCAGAGTCAGGCTCTTGGGCATTATAGGCACGTGTCTTTGTTATTATGTGAGTTGGGTCCTCCCCAAGTTCGGAGATTAGAGTTTGCTTATTATATATTCATATAAGAAGGTGTTCTTATTGTAACGAGTTATAGCTGTCGTACCTTCCGTATCTTCTTTTCATACAGTGATTTGCCACCAGTGTTTCTTCTAATGGTGTCGTGGTTTTTTTTTTTTTTCTGATACTCGGGTTTCTCACGTAAATTTTTATGTTGCTCATTATTCTTTTTTTCGATCTTGTGACTTCAAGCGTTTCAATCACTTGCTATTGTATCAAGTTCTGCTCATTTCAGCGAACTGGTTATTATGATGACACTATCAGTCTTTAGGCTATAATCAACTGATGAAGATTGCAGGACGCAGCATTAAGTGAACCAAACAGACACTTTTATAGAGAAAATTAGTAGCCATATCAGGACCTCATCAGACCAACACCAAAATGTCTGAGGACAGCATACTCGAACCATTGAAATCTTTATACAAGCACCAAGTTAAACGAAGCTTATATTAACAAGCACTTAACCCGAATTGAAGTTCAACTATTTAATTAGCCAAACCTACCTTGGAAAAGTACGTTTGCATCATGTCTTGATATAAATCTATTTCAAGTTAGAAGAGTAGACACAATTGTTATAAAATGATTTTACATTATATAATTTAAGTCGCATAGTATATATTTATGGATAACAAAAATCACAATCGTAGTGTAATCTCAATTGTAAACATTAATCTGCGAGCTTTGTTATTGATATCCGTTTAAGTTGTTTAGGGTGCGGTCATACCATTATATAATTTTAAACTCCTTTGATTTGCTTCTAATATTAGCCGCCGTTTGTTGTCTTTTTCTTTTCTTTTTTCTTTTTTTAATTGAAAGTTCTTCATGTTCATGCCAATCAATCTCATCTTGAAATGTATGACGTAATGACTTAACAAAACAATATGTTAGGATAGTGTAGAGTAATAGGATAGTGTTATAATTAATGCATGACTAATGAAGTTAGATATCAAAATAAACGAAACTTTGATATCAAGAAACCAAAAAATGGCTTTATATATTTATAATTGATAAAAACAAATTTAAATATTGAGTTGGACAATTGTCAATAATACACTGTATATGAATACAATATAATGGAATAATTATTTTATAAAATCTGACAATGAGGTCTTGATTTTGCCATGGAGACCCGAGAAGCCATCCACGATAACCCTGGCATTTTGTACAAATATTTGACAGTAACCAATTGTTCCCAACTCGATATAGCTGAGCGACGTATTGCTTGAGCAATGAGCACTAAGTATTCTAACACCAAAAGCATCCACGCTTCAGGAGACCAGCAAAACAAAGCCATCTGAAAGCAGATATAGCAGGAAAATGACACACACCAAGCAAGTCCAGACCATGCAGAGATCCTTATTTAGATCTGATGAACCGGTAGATCCTCCGGCTGAGCAACAAACTTGCGGCTATCTGCAATACAAATATGTAAGCTCCTTATCTTGATCTACATTTAGTGTAGAATGAACTTTGAACAAAAGACAAAAATGAAAGAAGAGTACTCGTACGAAAAATTACTCCAGGAGTTGATGTCTCCGTCAGCTAGCATTTCCAAACCCTCGAAGAAGTCATCATCTGGCCGGCTGAAGCTTGAGTTGGCATTGCCTTCCATTGGGCTAGAACTTGATGTCACAGGATAAAATGACGGCGTGTTCTTCAAACTTCCCAAGCTTGTATCATCATAGCAGTTGAAAATATTAGAACTGCCCCCACTTCCATCACATTCTAAAACACTGGTGGCTTCAGTTTCAGTTATTGCTTTAGGTACATGAAACAAATCTCCAGTTTCACCAAGATCATTGTTGCTGGTTGCTGGGTTCATGCTAGATGCACAGCGTATGCCGTTCGTGAGTGTGACGTAGTTTTGACTGATGTTTTGGAAGTCGAGTGGGAGAGAACTAAAGTTTAGGACATGAAGGAGGCTCTGCAAAACTTGTAGTTTGGCCAGTTCTGCGACATGCTCTAGGGGGTTATTGATGTTCTGGTGAGTAGGAGTCATTAGGTTCGATGCTGTAGAGATCAGTTGAGTGAGATCTCCTAGGTAGTTGAGGTCTACATTGCGTGGCCTGTGAGTGACTGGATCAATGCCCATCTGCAGGAGCTTTTTCCTGATACGAGTATTCCAGTAGTTCTTTATCTCGTTATCTGTCCGCCCTGGAAGATGAGTAGCAATCCTCGACCACCTGAATATAAGCAGCAAGAATTTGATCAACTCTCTAAGTTGAGAATGCTGCAGAGCATGGCTATCAGAAGATGTTAACTTCTGAAGCAGCCTACTAAATCACACACGATTTCATTTTGGTGAAAGCCGCTTTGATCTTTAGCGGTTAATCACCGTCATGATGAAGATTTGGATCCTTGTGGATTCAACTGGCAAGTGGCCTGCGCCTATTTGATTTCTGTTATACCTAGTAAACATCCGAAAGATAACAACTATGGATGCCATGTTATAGTCATAAAGCAATGTATTTTTTGGTAACAGAATCAAGTTCTCTCCAATAAAAAAGAAAAAGGTGTGTACTTGTTTCCGAGAACAGAATGAAGGTCGATTATCAACTGCTCTTCTTCATCAGAAAACCGTCCTCGCTTAATACCTGGCGTCAGGTAATTAGCCCACCTTAACCTGCAGCTCTTCCCGCATCGCTTCAATCCCGCAAGCCTTGGCAGAGCTCTCCAGCTCCCATGTCCATGTTCCTGAATGTATGAAACCAGCTTCTCATCCTCCTCCGATGTCCATGGTCCCTTCGTCACTTCCTCTCTGCCATCACAACAAGGAGTCCTACCCATTTTCCTCCAGTCGATGACGAAGCACCAAGGCTGAACTTGACTGATGCGATGTTTCAGACAGTTTTAGTAAGAATATGGTATATATAGAGGAAACTATCAGAGAATGGTACTACGCGAATGCATCATCATGCATTCCTTTCTTTTTGTTTCCGAGAAGGCAACGAATTGCAAGCAATTATTGAAAACTACCATCTATGTGTGATGGCTGTTGCGTCATATAGCTGAGAATTTAGAGAAGAGGACCAATTCAGCGATGACAGAATCAGGATTAGGTAGTTCAAATGCATGTCTCAGTAGATATCGTTGTTTAACTAAAAAGTTCCCTAACACATACTAGCTGTATTAACACATATAAGGAAAGGAAGAAAGATCAATCGCTTTTATATTATGAAAATCCAAGGGACTAAAAGACAAGAGATAGTTATGGAAGTCTCAGATGAGTGAAGGGACTAGTCTTAAAAACATAAAACTTGTTTAGATGGACGCATTAAGAGAACGATCGACAGACTGGTTGGTGCAAGTGCAGAGTCAACAGCCCGATGGGTGTACGAGCTGCAACCTGGGCTAGGGACTGAATGACGGCCAGCAGAAGGCCAACCGCACATCAATGTGGACATATTGGAGGCACCATGACAACGTCAGGATTCTGCCAACTATAAGGGTGATAACATCAGAATCAGCTGGGTGACGGCTCTATGGCTACCAGGAGGCAGTCGCATAATTTTGCGACCTAAATCTAGCAACATTGGCGCTGCTTGCTGACAGCGAGCAGCTGCCAGGTGGACTGGCAGCCGCCAGCAGCTAGCAAACAACGACACTGATGTCAAGGCTAATGGTATCAAGTTTTTCCAATCTGAGCCAACGAACAACTAATAGACCTTGCTATTTTCAGCAACCAATTTCTGATGTCGAACCATAAATAAGTGAGTGAGTTTGCAACACCCAACTCTAAAACCTGTATTTGTCTTAATCAGAACTAGAAGCCACTTGCTGATCACATTGTGATAAAAGTATCTAAACAGCGTGGAGAACTGCCAATAATTCAGAATTCTAGATCACGCTTAGATATAGGATGAATATACCCTTCAAATTAGTAGGAGACACCGTTCAATAATGAACAGAAGAGTCGTCAGGAGACCGAGTTTAATAGACTCTTAGCATCACGAACTGCTTAGACCAAACTAAACCGTAAAAACTTAATATTTCATCAAATCAACTGCTTGCATTTAAAGAAGCAAAAACCTGTGGCAACGGATTTCGGGCTGCTACGCATGCAGACTAATAGACTGAAACTTGATTAGTCAGAAGACAATTAGATATTTCATCAAACTAGATTCAGAATTTCTTGAGTACCTCCAATACAGTATCAGCGACACGAAGTAGAATATGCTGCTCCACGAAACTAACAGCATCCAACATATGTTCCCAAAAATCATGAGTTTGAAACGATAACTACTATTATTCCCTCAAGAATGCAAGAAGAAGTTCAGCATGGGAAGCATACTCTATGAAACAACTGTCAAGGGAGCCCTCGTGTTGTTGAAATAGACTTCATAGAGATCTAGAGCCGAATGTTGGTCTCGACAAAGCTCCACAAGCAATCAGACTCATTATACGGAAAAAGTTGTATACAATGTATACAAGCCAATGTATCCCAACCACAAACATCTTCAGATCTCCACACCCTCTTCCATAAACCTAAGTGGCGGCAATCGGGACTAAACACCTAAAGCCCCTAAACCTAACCACATTCTCATCACTACCCAATATCCCCCACATCGTCTCAGTCACTGGAACACTCGAACTCCACAGCCCTCTCTTCGGAAAAACTAACATGCCGAGTCAAAAACCTCACAAGCTCATCCCTTACCCAAGTTCCCCTAAAACCCTAATTTGGGAGTTCTAGGGTTTGCCCACACCTTCATGGATAACACTCTAGGTTAAAAATTGACGATCGATTTCTTCTGGGTATCTTCGAATCCGACTTACTTGAGGAAATCGATGACTGGTTTGGGGTTGTTTGAGGAGTTGAAGCTGTCTGCCTTGGTTAATGTTGTGTTTACTTGATCCAAGGAAAACCCTAATGAATTGATTTAGGGTCGATTGCAAGACTGGATTTGGGGGATTGTAGGAGCGAAGTTGAGTAGCAGAGGGGGAGAAAGGGGAGTGCTGAGAGCTCAGAGAGGGGATGCCTGCCGCCATGGATGAGATGCCTCAGCACCGTGCAAGATTTGCTGAAAGAGAAAATCAGCGGTCTATTCAAAAACTGGGAAAAGCAAGACATACTCCTCCGTCTAAAAAAATGAATACTTCCTCAAGATAAGGATAAGGATCTCAATTAACGGTTTGATTTCTATTCATTGATAAGATTTTTTATAATCAAAATCAAAATTGATTTGATATCTAAAATCGAAATTATTTATTAATCTATTTTTATTCGATTTCGATTAAATGATTTTAATTATTTTTGATTGAATTTATTCATAATCAATTATAAGATTTGTTATCAGTTTATCATTGGTCCCAATCATTTAAAATTTATAACAAAAAAAATCAAAAATAAAATAAAAATTAATATAATATAGAGTAGAGACAAGCAACAAACAGAAGATGTGCTACCGCTATAAACCAAAATTGACCCTTTGTGCAATTAAGCAACATTAAAATCATACTGCTACATACTACGATTGATACAAACCAAAACCAACCGGATCAAGTTTTCAAGCTTCCTTGGAAAGGCTTCAAGCTTCCTTGCTAGACTACGATTGCTACTTCATGAGTAATTAAGAGCCAACAAAAAATGAGACTCTACCCCATTGCCTGCTTGAACAAAGCAACAACAGCAGGCACACTCTGAGCTTCCGCGCCAATCCCAACTGATTGAACACCCTCTAACATCAACCATTACCAATTCCAACTGAATTTCGAAATCACAAACTTCACCAAAGCATAATATGATATGAATATAAAACATAACCTATCAAGATACTCAAATGCGAATCAAGAATCACCCATAAACACCTAATGACAATCCTAAACACCAAACATCTAACTCAGAGAAACAGCAATTCAAGTCCAAGGCGGGATCATCAAATATACGAATCGAACTATTCAAAGTCTCAAATTTCACTAACCTGACCAGGGCAGAAAAAGAGCAAAAGAGGATGAAAAAAAACCCCAAATTTCACTTATCAATCCTTATCTAGAAACATATTCAACAAAAGAGCACAATAAGTATCAAACAAGCCAAGTTTTCATGAAAAAGAATAGCAGCTAATCTCTTATGAAGTAGATGCTGCAGAAGGAGCAGGTTCGGATGATAAAACATCTTTCAATGCTTCAGCTAGTTCTTCGGCATCTTCAGCTTGCTCATTTTGAGCTGTAAATAAAATACATGATAAGAACACATTTCAGAAACATACAACCTTTAAAGGATAATGATCCACAGCCAACGTTAGCTGCGTAAGGTTAAACAGCCAAAAAGACCAGCCGTTCATTTGAAAAATGAAAGACTGGATTAAAATCAAACTCATCTCCATCCAATAAAAAGAACAATAGATGCCGGGAAAATTATACAGGGTAACACACAATCAAATTACAAATTTATCTCAGCAAAAAACAACAAACATTCATTATAGAATCATAACATTCATGATACATATGAACATCTAAGCATTTGATGATTGTTCTTATTGTAGATGAGGCATCTTTCGAGTCTTACAAGTTAATAATTCATAGGCAATCTTGTATCTACAACTGTCGGCATTATCGATAGTCCATGTTGAATTCGTCATTTTGATCATTTGCATGATGTAATTCATGTACTTCAATACATACACCCCGCAATCATTACTGTTAGTTTTCTTAAGCCTTTTCTCGACCACTAACAATTTGGAAGCTTGAGTCTTTCTGAACTTGTCGGGATGCAATGATCGAAGAAGATGTGCAAAATACTCCGTCTGCATACCACAAAACGAGCCAAATTAGTGAAAAAAAAGGTAAAACCAATGAAAGAAGATCGTTCCATGTATAAACTCACCACATATTTGCTCTGTACGTTATACATCTGGGCTACCATGATGTAATCAGTATCCTCATACATATGATCAAGAAGATGCACATTCCATTTATTCAGATTGAACACGTACAAGATGAAATGGGAGTTGATGTGTATCGGAATCATCACAAAGTGAAGATGTATGGATCGGAATTTGTCCTTTACTTCTCACATATGTGAAATGACCAGATCGAAAGGTGTTTCCATCTTTAGGGACCTCAAGAAGCGGCATGGAATTTTTTCGCGTCTTCTGCGCAAACCAATTACCTAAATCCCTTGAGCACATTTGCACAAATAGACAACTCACAACATAGACCCCATTTCTCTGGCAAGAAGGTCTTGAGACCATCAGCCTAGCATATGCGTCAATCACCTCATCAAATAGTCATTGATCAGGAGCAAGTGATTTCAACGCACGCTGTGTCAAGTTATAAAGTCCCCTGCTTTGCTCTAAAGTAACTAGAAAATCAAAATCCCTAGATGATGAAGCATAGAATATGTCTTGCATTACCCTCGCGAGTTTTGTGGGAGCTATCTTCTTCATTGGATGGCCCTTAGGCCCACGATACACTGACGCAAAGTCAACAACTCTAGGAGCAGCGGGAGCAGGGGGTGGAGAAGTTGTTGGGCGATCTCGTAAGGATGTCGTCGGGGGTATGCACTCGGTAACCAATGAAAGTAGGGGACTCTCAGGGAATGGCATTGACGACCGGGGAACCAGATACTCAGCCTCATATGACCAATCTATAGTGGCCGTGGGATTGATCCAGAGAATAGGCTCATCGCTCCGGAAAGGCTGTGTATGAGATGACTTCTTTAGTACCGTGACAGTTGTGAGCTAGCTTTGAGTATGAGGAATGTTGTGGCCAACATCGTCATATCATGCATATTTTCTCTTCCTCCCAAGAACCGAGGCCATAAAAGCCTCGTACTGTGCATCCATCGGCGGAAGAAGAGCAGCGATATGGTCACGAAGGGCGACCTCCGCCTCCCTAATACTGTTAACGAAATGTCGATGGCTCACAATCTAAATATATATTAAAATTATTCAATGTAAGTCGAAAAACAATTAAAAATAGGATCATGAAATAAATATTAAAGAAAAAAATCAGAAAAAGATACTTACGATGGGAAGAGTCCAGTACTGATCAAATAAGGAGTGATGCTCGTACACTGGTCCGGGGTTGAGGTTTGGACGATGAATACGCAATCGAGTGATACGTCTATACCATGAAAAATAAGGGTTAGGGTTTGACAAAACCATTAATGAACTATATTCATCCAACAATGATATGATGTCCAATATTACAACGATATAATCATCTACAAAGGTTATTCATAACATGGTGATTAGATCACTCATCTTCTTTCGGTACGCCAGATGAACTTTGTGTCATAACTTTGTCATGATTTCTCCTATTTTGATGTGTTTAACATTTACACAAGGAACATTTTCTAAATTTATTGGCACCGTGCGCTTGTTCAATCCCACTTTTCATGCGTGTTCCCTTCTTGCGACCTTTTGTTTGAGATACAACCGTATCTAAGATCACATCATCCACATCTGTTATATTGTTGGATGCTTCGTAGACCGTATGCTCTTAATCTTCTAGAGACACTCCATCAGTTTCATCGGGAACAGGGGCAAACTTGGAAATGCTAATCTTTTCCCTTTCTACTAATTCCAAAGCATAGTTGTAACCTTGTTTGGAACAAGATGGCTACATTGCTAAACCCTGGAATGATCGACATAGATGGTTGTACCTCATCGTTTGTGATGAAAAGTAATCAACCTCATCTTCTAACATATGGATATTCTCGCCATCGATCCTATTTCCATATTTTCTCCAACGGTCGAGGATGAGGTACTCGGAAATCTCAGTCTTGCAATTGATATCAAGAAACCGCAACATGTGTCGGCAGATCATACCGAAATGCTTGAACATCAAACAAGTATAGGCGATGACATCCACCTTTGTGCGATGAGCCAATCTATACGTCCTCCGTTGTATTTGAGGATCAAAGTCGTTGGTCAACTTATAAACGTCGACATCTTCAGACGTGGATTCCTCCGGCAACACATACTGATTTTCCTTTTTGAAGCTCCATCTGAAATCTATGAAAGATCTCCTTCGTCTACACCCTTGCACAGTGAACTTCTAAAGGTGAATGCAAAATCATAATACGACTCTTGCATGTAGTTTCATACTCTGCCTTTCTTTCTCGAGAATACTGTTTCTCAATTATTTCTTGAGATCTCAAGATAAAATCTTTCATCGTTGTCCAGCTGTTAATGTATTGATCGAAGAAATGATTCATACCTTCGCCCCTCGAAGTGGTGATCATCCCGACAGCAAAAAACTATTTTTAATAAGTCGGAATCCATTTTTCCTTCATCATGTACGGAGAATGCAACCATTCATTGTCCATCAACCTATAGTCGATCAGCAGCTATCGTCATCGTGCTTTGAATTCCTCAATTGTTAGTAATTTCATCACAAACATGAAAATCTGTTTAAATGTGTCTGGATGACGCGAATAAACACAATGTAACTTCTATGGATATTTCGACCTGATGTGCCAAGAGCACAATGCATTATGAGTGTCTGGAAAAACCCGAATCGCATTACCCGTCGGCCTATCTTGATCGGTGATGTTTGTCTTGGGAGCTTTGTTCTTCATTGCTTCCAACCAAGTACTAAACACCATTCGAAGGTTTCTTCGGTTTCATCTCTCTAAAGTGCAAAATTGAATAGGATCGAATGATAATGATGATTCACTCCGGTGAACGACGTGAAAGGCATAGAGTACTTATTCGTTCGATATGTGGTATCGATCATAACTGTATCTCCAAAACATTCATAAGTCATCCGAGATCTGGACTCAACCCAAACAATTATGTCAATTTTGTTCTCCAAGTCGGTCTTGTAATGATAGAAAAAGTTGCTCATTTCATCGCCGTTGAGCTTTTTCAAAAAATGTATTGCAGACAATGCATCCCCGATACTATTATCTCAAACATTTCTCAAATCTCAAACCCTTCTGAACCACTAAAAGTAGAAGAGTTTGCAAGCCACAACATACAAAATCAAAGATTGTGTGTCATAATTATGGAAAAGAAGGGCATAAGACCTATAACTATACTACCCCACCTAAGAAATCAACTTGGGTATGGGTACCTATGACCAATTAGAAAGAATCAGATCTTGGGGACCAAAAACTATAATTGAGATATCTTGTAGGAGCATTGTAATCTAACATGGTACCTGGATAGTGGTTGCTCAAGACATATAATTGGATGGAAGACCTTACTCTAAGACTTCGTAGAAGAGGATGGTCCCCAAGTAATCGTTGATGACAGTAAGACAAGTAAGACTAAAGACTACGGAACCCTTGCTACAAGTTCACTAGTCATTAACCATGTGGCCTATGTTGAAGAACTTAGTCATAACTTAGTGTCCATAAGTCAATTATATGACAACGGTTATCATAAAAACTTCACAAAAAGGCCTGTGTCAAGTAAGGAATCTCAAATCTAATAAGATTAGGCTAATAAGGATAAGGAATAACAATGTTTACATTGTGGACTTCATGAACTCTTTACCCAATGACACCACTTGCTTTTACAAACAGAAAAGGCGCTATGACTCTGCCATAGGAGACTGGCACATTTAAATTATAAAAATCTGTCAAAACTTGCCTTTCAGGATTTAGTTAGAGGCCTGCTAAAAGTAAAGTTTTGTAAGGATAGGTTATGTGCCTCTTGCTAATATGGCAAGCAAACAAATGCAATTTTTAAAAGCATCAATGTTGATCAAGTAGTAAGGGTGTTAGAGATATTGCACATTGACCTTTTTGGTCCAACAGAGGTTGAAAGTCTGAGTAGAAAGAAATACACATTAGTTGAAGTGTGTGATAACACGCTTCGTTTTCTTGCTCAAAATCATTTGTTTGTGTCAATTTTTGTGTTATTTCGTATATTTTGGTTCCTTTTTTATTTAGAGCAACGACACTGCAATATCTCTTGTTTTCATTGTAACAGTAAAGAATTGAAAATGTTTTATGAGGATGAGTTGATTATGAGAAGTTTGAAGCTATTTTCTAAAGCTTCTTATTGATCTCCAAGCTTGTAGAATGTGTGCAACCAATTTGAGGTTGCACAACAACAAAAAAAGATGAATTTGCGACTAAATTTTATTTTTAGTCGTAAAATTAGCGACTAAAATATAATTATAGTCGTCAATTTTACGACCACATAGGTTTAACCACAAAATTAGTGACTAAAATATTTTTAGTAACTATTTTTGCCACCAAAATTAGTACTAGTCGTTAATTATACGACCAAAATCAATACTTGTCGCAAAATTGATTTTCTTAAAAAACATCAAAAATTAGTTTTGTAATTTTGTGACAAATATATTTTTTTATAGCAAATATAGCGATTAAACTATGATTTTAGTCGCAATATTGGAGACTAATTTAGTGTATTAGTCGCAAATGTAGTGACTATTTTTATTGATTAGTCGCCAAATTAAAAAGTTCATTTATTATGTTTGTAATCATATATTGAGGAGTTTCAATTGACACATTGGTTAGTTTTTGAGCTTGTGGACACTTGGTCATGGGTTGGAACCCAAATTCCAACAAATCATGTGAATTATGGTGCAACATGTGTGCCACTTAGCATTAAGTTCCAAGTGTCCACCATGTCATCATTGGATTTGTTTTATATTTTTCCTTTTTTTTTCAAAATCGTGACTAAGGTAATTTTAGTCGCTAATCTTGCTACTATACTTAAAATATTAATCGCAAATAAATAGAGACTAAGATATTTTTTAAGTCACTAAATTAGCGACTAAAATTATCTTATTCGTCAATTTAGCGACTAATTTTTTTGTTTAGTCGTCCAATTTGACTAGCGAGGAAGCTTTTAGCGACTAAGATTTTTAGTAGCATAATAGTCGCTAAACATATTTTAGCGACTAAAACTTCAATTTTGTGACTAAAAACCTTAATCGCTAAAAGTTTTTTTTTTTGTAGTGTTGAACGATGAAGAGTTCATGTTTCCAAGAGATCCGGACAGTGCAACATAAAGAACCAAAATACTCTAAGCACAGCATAGGAAGACTACGCACGGGTCGTGCGTCCATCCGGATCTGGTTGTTTTAGTTTGCTATATTTAGGGAATTTGTTGCTTTTGATTTTTCATATAAATACCTATGTCGAATATCAGTTAGGAAGTGTTTGAAAAAAGGGGGTTTTCATCATTTTACGTTAATTCTTTAGAGAGTTAGAGACACCGTTTCAACCTGAGCCGATGATCTCCACGGATCACAACAAGATTGACGCTATGCAACGTTTACTCATTGAAGAGATCATTATTGCACCTTTATTTAGACCAATCTCAATTGGTCTAGAGTTTTGTGTCTCTTACATTACATTGTTGTAGTCTGGGATGACTCGCTATGTGCTTAGCATGAATTGTTCGTTTTGTATTGTAATGATTGTAGCGTAAATCTGAGTATGGCTTAGTGATTATTTCTTGGTAATGGATTTTATGAGATGTGATCTTGGTTTTTAATAGTTTCATGTTCATCATTAATGGTATCACTTAATGTGTTGATGATATTATTAATTGTTCATCTATAGTAATTGGACTGACCATCTAATTATGCTAGAAAAATATGAATGCAGTCAAGCCATTCTCTTTTAGTTGATGATAATGACAACTTTATAGGTTAATATTATTTTCTTTTGGTTAACTTATGATCATATAAAAATGAGCGTGATAGGACGCTAATCCGTGTTTGGTCAATATTGTGAGGAGTTAGAGAAATATCTTTAATGCAACATATTTAGTTTGGGTTATATTCTCTTTTAGACATAGAGTAATTATTTTAGTTTGGTTATGACATGCTTTATGATAATCAATAGCTTATTACCATAATAGAAGATGAGATAAAATTATTAGTCAATGATTAAAATCCATGACAAGTGAAGATCACGAACGCCATATTTTGTTGAACTTGAATTAAATCTCTAGATAAATTCCTAGTTGAACCATTTTAGTTTATTGCATTGTTTTGCTTAGTTTTTGTACTTCTCAATAAACCCCCCTCCCCCGGGTAATTTTACAGAAAATTGGTAGATCGACAACTTAATTCACAAAATCTGAAAACGTTGTTCTCTGTGGGATCGACTAATTCTTATCACTACTATATTTTTATTGTAATTGTGTTATAGGAAGTAGTATGATTATTTTAATTGGTAGCACCTTGCAACGCGTTCTATCATTAGTTATTGTAGATTATTATTCTAAGTACACATGGATATTCTTTCTACACAAGAAAAGTGACATATGTGATGTGTTAACAAAACATCTTATGCAAATTTCAACCGAAAGGAAATGAATTCGATCAATATGGTTTTGCTCAATATTGTAATGACTATGGAAGCAGACATAAATTTTTTGTACCCAAAACCCCACAACAAAATGGGGTTGCAGAAGAAAAGAATACAACCCTAATAGAAACAGGTAGGACAATGCTGCATGGTTCTAACTCGGTTAAATGTTATTGGGTTGAGATAGTAAATACAGCATATTATATTTTAAATAGATGCCTTGTACATAAATTATTCTATAAGTTATTTTCATATTTTTGGATGTAGGTGTTTTGTACACATCAATGATAAGGCAAACAATGGAAAGTTTGGGCCAAAACTAGATGATGAAATATTTTGAAGATACTCTTCTGTCAATAAGACTTTCAGAGTGCTGAATTTGAAAACTAATGTAATTGAGTAAACCAATCATGTTTATTTTGATGAGTGACCATGCAGACACCCAGGAAGGAAATGATGGAAATACAGTAGTCTATGTTGACATGAATGCTAAAGAGAGTAAAGAAGAGCAACACACAAGGAAGGAAGCTGCAATAGAGTTACCTGCAGAAGAGCCTCAACATATTGTAGAAGAGTCACCTGCAGTACAGTCCTAACTACAAATACCAACTGATGATGATGATGTAAGAAAAAGAAGACAATGGACAAAACACCATACAGTTGAGTACATAGTAGGTGATGCAAATGATCCAGTAAGGACTAGAAGGGCTACTACTGCAGAATGTCTTTCTGCATGTTTTATTTTAGAGATAGAACCTAAAATATTGAACAAACTCTTAAGGATAGTGACTAATTAATGCCATGCAAGAAGAACTCAATAAATTTAAAAGAAATGAGGTATGACATCGAGTTCCCAAACCTAAGAATTATCCTGTTATAGGATGTAAATGGGTTTGGAGGAATAAGAGTGATGAAAATGGAACTATTATTTGAAATAAAGTCAGGCTTGTTGCCAAAGTATACTTACAGGAGGAAGGTATACATTTTGATAAAACTTTTGCTCTAGTGACAAGACTCGTATCTATAAGAATGTTATTAGCATATGCTACACATATTGATTTTTAAGATATATCAAACGGATGTTAAAAATGCATTATTATAAAGATCCGAAAAATTTGAAATAGTTTATTTTCTGAAAAATAGTATAATACTGAATGTCATAATTTATACAATGGGTTATAAATTTCGTTTGTCAAAAATCATGATAAAAGTCCGAAACATTCGGTAAAATTTAGTTTTCATGATAATTAATGTGAATATTAAACAATTATACGTTATAGTTTATTTTACAGGGTTAAAGACTTGTTTGAAGATATAATATGGAAAGAATGCAAAATATGAATGAAATACCGTATTTATATGAAAATAACCTAAAACTAATTTTGATACTTATTTTTATTTATGTCAATTTCTACTCCACCTAAATTATATTAATTATCCACTAAAAACCTATTAATTACCCACTAAAATTATTTTAATTGATTTAGTTTTCTATAAATACAAACTCTCTTCTCCATGAAAAACTTCTTTCAAACATAAAAACACTCCTTGTAATGCAAGAGAAGAGATAAGTAAGAGAAGAGAAAAAGGAGAGTTTGAGGGGAAGAGGAGAAGTTAGGATTACAAGGCGACGAGGATCCTTCATCATTAATAAGAAAAGACGATTATCTTATTTAAAAATTTTGTGAAAAATCATAAACTCTATGATAAATTCTGATTTTAATATATATTGAATTCTCATATGTCTAGTTTTTTATGAAGTTGGTAGACTATGATTTAGAATTGTGAATCTTAAGATATAAATTAAAATGTTCAAATCTATTAGTTAGTAAAAATTGATTATAGGGATCACTTTATGACTTGATCTAAAATTACGCAGAAAGAGTTAGAAAACGAGCTTTTATCATTAGAAATCCCTTGAATTTAAGTCTCTAAAGTAGTTTAAAAATTTAGATTTGGAGTTGTATGCCAGAATTTATGAACTGATTAGTGAAATAAGGTCAAACTGTGTAATCTAATAAAAAAAAATTTGAACGAATAAACTCCTATTATTTATAAAGTTTCATGATAAAAAAGCTAATTCTATAAAAACATTATAGAGTCTAGTTTATGTAGAATTTTAGAAAATAATTTTTGGAGGTATATACAAGAAATTATAGATTTAAACGTGTCGAATGATCATGTTGGATAGAATCCAGAAATGAACCGTTCTTACCCCGAAACAAGTCCAAATATTAACAAACACTTCTAATGATGATAAATACATAAAATCATCATCATGGACTATCAAAGACTTTTCTCAAAGCTTGACACCACCACATAATATTACTATAGTGGTTTTTCAAGAAATAAGAAAAAATATGTTTAACTCTATAAGGTGAACAATCATTCATAAGGGTGTATCTTAATATGTGTATCCTATTATATTATATGATTTGGAGACGTTGTTCGTTGTCATTTAAGAACGAGACTAAGAAAACTGTGATAAAAGATAACCTTTTTGATTTATTGTGTGTGACGATGCGTGTTATTATATCGTGAATATAATAATATATATTGAAATTTTTGAACGTAATCACTAAATGTTGTAGTTTCATATCTTTAACGTGTGTAAGCTTTGCTATTTTTGCATACAATGATGCATATCTTGGTTGATACTTCATTAGGGGATTAGCTTAACCATTTATTCTTATTTCTCACATTGAGCTTCGACCCGTGTGAACTTAGAGTATGCGGTGGTTAGCTCCTTGATAAAGATTTTCATAGCCTCTTTATTCGTGTAATAGGAGTTTTTTTTGTAGACTTTTTTCTCCTAGTAATGAAATGAACTATATCTTCATGCTAAAAAAAATAACAACTATAATATTAAAGGATGTTTTGATCATTTCAGATAATAATATGAATGGATTTTAAAGAATAGGAATATGGAAAAATTGTCCATATAATCAGTTTTAGAAGTAATATGAATCATATAAAAAATCTTTTAAAATAATGATTGTAATTTCTTTAAGGACAGTGAAAGTACTCCCTCCATCCTATATTATTTACAATGTTTTTAGGGTAACGTTTTTCTCTTTAGGCATTATTCAATACGTAATTTGAGAAGTTCGTTATTAATCTAAACGACGCGATTTAAATATTCTATTGGCCTACGTTTTATCATTAATTTTCATGATATTTTTTTAAAAAAACAACGTATCGTAATATCGATCAAACTTTCTGTCGTCATGTATGTCCGATCAAAATAATACAATCTTTTTGAGATAAAAAAAAAATATAAAAAGAATGACTATATGCAGAACAAAAAAATACTAATTTCAGAATTTTCATATTTTAAAATAAAAGTAAACTTACAAAAAAATAATACTCTAAAGTTAACAATTTATTTTCTAAATTTAATCCTACCTTAATATAAAATACCTGTATCGGTTTCATATCCATTTCGAAAAGGATCTCCCTTCTATTCTCCCCCCACCCTCCGATCCTTCTCCCCACACTTGTCCGTACACCACCACTCCGCCGCTTCCCATCTTCCCCGAAACCCTAAATGGACACCACCATCTCCACCTCCGTCGCCGCCGCAACGCCGCCGCCGCATCCGACCACGAATCCCAACGCGACGACTCCGACGCCGTTCCTCAGCAAGACGTACGATGTGGTCGACGATCCGTCGACCGACTCGATCGTGTCGTGGACGCCGACGAATAACAGTTTCGTGGTGTGGAATCCGCCGGAATTTGCTAGGGATTTGTTGCCGAAGTATTTTAAGCATAATAACTTCTCCAGCTTCGTCAGGCAGCTTAACACTTATGTAATTGATCCGTTGTTTCTTTTTCTCTGTCCCTTATATTATTGGTTGGATGTGATGAGTATGACTTTGAGGAAATGTGTCGTGTTGTGTGTGTTCTTGATTGCGTTGGATTTTTTTATTCTGTTTGATTTTGTTGAATGAAGCTTCGTAGTCATTGTGAGTGTTCGTGTGTCGACTCTGCTTTGTCTTGTGTAAGTTGATTGGATTAAGAATATATTTAATCGGGAGTGTATGTGTGTGTATCCTACTATCTCTTTTTGGGGATATGTTTGATGGTGGTTCTGTTGGATTGATTTGATTTGATTGGAAGTTAGGTTCTGTGATTACTTTGAGATTGCAGAGAATGTCACTTATGATCGTGGTCGGTTGCTGAGGTATCTTTGAAACCATTTAGGTGAACGCTTGTCAGAGGAATCCTAATTCTCTCAGTATTTTGGGTATGTGTTTATAGGCAGGACAGTAGTATACGGTGGTCAGGGTGATGTTGAATTGTTGGTGATTTACTGGAAGGGTGAAGGGTGAAGATCCATACGAGGTTTAATCTGTGACCTTGTCTTGCCTGTTGATTTTAGCGTCTTTTAGTTCCTTTTAGAACATGCTTGAAGGAAGTCGTTTCTATGCCAACTTAAATTTGGTGTTGGGAAGTTTTGATGTTACATGGAATCAAGCTAGTTGACTTCAGCTGTCTTCACCTCATGAAATTGCTATCCTCTATGCTCAAATGCTACACCTTGCATGTTCCACTTTCAATTTCATCATCTTGCATTCTTTGGTTAATGGGCAGGAGAAAGGAGATTAAAATAGGGGGAATTCCGTATCATTACTGTTGCTAATGGCCTTATAAGTTATATGGTCCTTTCCGGTCCTATATTTCGCCTTTTTTATTGGAGTGCTTTATGTATTGGTTCCATGCTTTTCCTTCATTCTTCTTAGTACCTTCTCAAAACTATGATGAAAAGATGTGCAACTCGTTTCGGGAAAAAAAGGTGCTGTAAGTGGATGTCATGGACCTCATTGTGGTGTTGCAATAGTTATGTATGCATACCTTGAGATGTAGGGGTCCTCCATGTGTGCAATACTCAATATTGTATGCTTATTTTGATTATTGAAATTGGTAATAGATAAACTATTAAACTAGAAAGTTGCTTTTTGAATTTCTTTCCTGTATGCCCTTCACCGGTAAAGGGCTTGGCTGGAAACTTACCAGCACTTGGAGAAACATTGTGGTCGTACAATGGCCTACCTCAATATTGGCATTATAGCTTGGTTTTGCTGATCCCTTATATTGAATACCCACACCTTGTTGAATACTTAAAACATCCCTTGTATTTTTTTCTCATCTTCAGCTGACACCCTATGTTTGGGTCCGAGATTTTGTAGGCTACACCAGAATTACATTTGACATGCCTTGTTTAATCCCTACGGAGAAACATGATTGACAACTTGATTTATGCATGTCCTCCAACAGTACAACTATACTAATGTGAGGAAATTTTAGAAACTACATTTCTTGCTTGTTCTGTCTTTTCTTTTTATCTACATCAAACCTTTATAGATCTCGCCATCTCAGGAAAACAATCAAGACAATCTGTATGTATCCTATGGAAAGCCTATACTTCTCGATCAAAGCAACCACATGTGCCAAGTTGCAAGTTTGGATTTTGAATCTCAATCAGATTGTAGGCCCATGTTGTACTGCCCATGTCACTTGAGGACCATAAAGTTTAGAACCTGATGGAGTGTATTTTTATCCATAAACCTTGTTGCTGGTTTCAAGAAACCAAACTTTCCTGGTACCTTTATATATGTAAACCACTTTGATAACTTGTCTCCCGATAGAACATTGTAATGCTCTTGATGCCTTTAATGAAAATAAGGACTTTATTAAAAGGCAAAATTCTTTTTTATCCTTTTCCTGGTTCTTAGCTGTTATATCACGCTTCTCCTTTGGGATTCAAACCGTTGTGTGAACTGTTTGTATGCTTTTGGGTGATTGTAATGCTCTTTAGTGATGTCATAAAGTGTTACATATGTCATACATTTTATCCGATTTACGGCAGACATGGGAGTGAGGGTTGTGAGAAGATACGGGTAGCTTAACCTACTTTACTGTGCTACAAATGTTAAATAGAATTGTTACTTTTCTGTACACTCTTTAGATGGGAGGGCAATTTGAAACCGACGTCAACTTTTATACTAGATTTTCTGCTAGTATCGCTTGATTTCTTTGAGCTGAAATCCTGATACCTTCTCGTCCATCGCTTTGCTCATGCTGTACTATGAGGTTGCTGAATTGATGGATGTTTGTATTTCATATAGATTGGAGATAGAAGAGCATTGTACATTTGGGCGATGAGGTTTTTTCTTTGCCTCTGTTGCCAATCTCGAATACTTTTTCTTATTTAATTCATTGTGTTTCTTCTTTCTCAAATCCCAAATTGGAGTGTTAACGCTGGGTTGGAGTACCGATTTGTAAAGTATTGCCAACTTCTAGAGTACGAATTCAATGTATTGATTGCATGCCCTAGACAAAGTGTACAAATCTGACAAGAAATAGTCTGTTTCTTGATTTAAGGCTGTCTACATCTCCTCCTCCAGATTCATTTTTAAG
Source organism: Drosera capensis (assembly GCA_001925005.1). Taxonomy (NCBI): domain Eukaryota; kingdom Viridiplantae; phylum Streptophyta; class Magnoliopsida; order Caryophyllales; family Droseraceae; genus Drosera; species Drosera capensis. Next base: position 48,110 of record LIEC01010338.1, on the reverse strand, counting down.
TGAGAACATTCATTGGGGGATAATTTAAATTTTATCGTCTACTGAAGATTTTGCTAGCTTTAGCTTGTCTGGTCAAAGCATTTTCTTGGGCTACTGGGTATGCTTTACTCCTGCTGGTGGAAATCAGAAGGAGATTTGTTTGTTGAAATATTTCTTTTGTTTTTGTTTCAAGTTTTGAGGGTGTCGTCCATAATTCTTGCTTAGTTTTTCTTAATGCCATCTAGGATGCTCTGTTTTATATGGTCATTGATCAACAGCCTTGTTTATGATTGTGCAAAGCAACTTTTGAGTTTGTTCTGGGCCCTTCTTATCTGATAGTTTTTTTCTTCCATATTCACCACTTGTCTTTTACATTTGAATAGGGTTTCAGAAAGGTGGATCCTGACAGGTGGGAATTTGCTAACGAGGGATTTTTGAGGGGTCAAAAGCATCTTCTTAAAAATATTTCTCGGCGAAAGTCTCATGGAGCTACAAGTCAGCATCAGCAGCAAGTGCATGCACAAACTTCCTCTGTTGGAGCATGTGTTGAAGTGGGTAAATTTGGGTTAGAGGAGGAGGTCGAGAGGCTGAAGAGGGACAAAAATGTTCTCATGCAGGAGCTTGTCCGGCTGAGACAGCAACAGCAAACGACAGATAACCAGTTACAAGTCATGGTGCAGCACCTGCAGGGAATGGAGCAGAGGCAGCAGAAAATGATGTCGTTCCTTGCAAAGGCCATGCAGAGCCCAGGATTCTTGGCTCAGTTTGTGCAGCAGAAGACAGAGAGCAACAGACTTATTACAGAAGGCAGCAAGAAACGTAGACTTAAGCAGGATGGTGGCAATGATAACAACCTTTCAGCTCCTTCCGAGGGGCAGATTATAAAATATCGACCTCCATTGAACGAGAATGCAAAAGCCCTGCTCAGGCAGCTGAGGAAAATGGAAAATAATTTCAGTAGCAGTTCTGGTAACTATTCGATTGGTGATCTGTTATCTACTAGTGCCAATGACAGTAAGAACCTAACAAATAGATCATCAGGAGTGACTCTTCAAGAGGTCCAATCAGTAGCTGCTGTCCCCGATGTCTGGCTTCCTCCGTCTCTTACAAGTTCAGATCCAGTAGCATCAGAGTTGCCAGAAATGAATATGCTTGCAGATCAGGGGGAAGCTCCTTCAACTGCTATTCCTCCTGCAGACACAATCGTGCCTGGGCTCACACAGATGACAGAAATGGCAGAAACCACTACTAATGTGCCTCAGGAAACCTACATCGTCCCTGGGACTGAAGGCAATGAATTTATGGACTTTCAATTGGATATGGATGGTGACATTCCCCTTGAAATAGACAACCTTCCTTTTGATCTAGATGATGACCTAAATGCCTTCCTTGATTCTTCTTTGGATCAGTACTTTGACCCTAGTATGATCTCTGGGGAAAATGACGAGATAGAGTCTCCATTCATGGGTAGTTCTAGTACTGGAGAAGAACAACAGCCTCTGGAGAATGGATCGGACAAAGCTCAAAATATGGATCACCTTACACAACAGATGGGTCTTCTAAATTCAGATCATAAGATAGTTTGATCCTGCTCATCAGTGTAAGTCAGGTAAACTTTTCAATTATGGGAACTTTTTTGTGTTTCATATAGCTTCTGCTCCTCAATGGGTCTTCTTCTTCTTTGGGTAGAGGAGATTCTTGTTGTCGTCTTCTTCTTCTTCTTCGTCTTTGGGTCTTCTTCTAGTCCTATATTTAGGATATTTATAATTATTTCACCGGTATTTTAGGATGTTCCTGTGAATTTTAGCTTACTTCTTGGTATCAAACCAATTGATCCTGATGTCACCTGATCATGTTCCCTTACCTGGTGGACTCAACACCTCAAATCGTAATCAAAATGTCTTTCTTTCACATTAGATCAGACTTGGCTTTCATACTCGATATTGCACGCAAATCTGAACTACAACCATTTATTAGGCTTCCGATTCAGAATCATGTCTACTTGGTCAGTTTCACAGCATTCAAATATAGGTGAGTCAATGATATACAGCACCAGTTTGCGTGCATCAGATTTTAAAACTCAGCTTCACCAGGAAGCCTTACATTTGGTGTTCCACTCTATATACTCAAGGAAACTCTCAAAGAACAATTCATTAGTTATACAACCTTTTATCCTTGCCCACTATCTCCGATTTGCAATCAAACAATCTGACTCTCCCCATGATTCTTATCCTCTCTTGGCTCAGAGGTTGGCTAATCTGGTTATGCTTTCCTGTTAACCTGCATGTTCATTAGTTACCTCATCCAATTCTACCTCAACCATTTTTATCACTTTTACGGCAGTGTGTCGACCCGAAGTTGATGATGTGCGCTCTCAATGCCTTGAGCCATCAAAGCTAGATGCTCTGATCGAGCATCTACCTGAACAAATTAATGTCTGGGTTAGCCAAGCTCGTTGCTCGTTTTAACAACTAAGTAAAACCCATGAGTTGCAGAATCTTTCCTTCAGTGGCTGCTAGCCCTTGCATTATATGTGATCACCAAAGCAAGCATCTCTTTGGCATGGAACTGTGGCCTTGTCCTGAGCAGAATGTTTTGTTCATTCTCAAGGCTTGATCCAACTTCCTCTTTCGATGCTAAATTTATTCAATGCTGCTTTTATGACGGTCCAACCCCATCTATTTCCCACGTCTAAGAAACTTCCATCTATGTCCATTTGTTCCCCTAGTACCCTTTAACAAGTTAACTTTCTTCGATGGTGGATGATGGTGTAAAAAAGTATCAAAATCCTTAGGTTTGTAAAGGCTTAAATTAGTGATGATGTGAAGTTCTGGTTTACTAATAGCTCTGAACACTGCTCCCGGAATCTCATTGCATTGGTGATTTTAGCTTTGATGCTTGCAAGTACCGGATATGGATCTTAATGTATATCGTTTCCTATCTTGATAAATCCGGTGACTCCTCATGATGAAGATACAATTAATGAAATTCACCTACCATCTTGTCATTGCCAACTAGTGATGGTACTATTGATTTTTTTTTTTCTTATCAGTGTTTACTTATTTGGTTGTTTCGTCATCGGATGTTTCTCCAAGCTGCCCTTTTCTGCCGAAGGCTCAATCACTTCTTTTTCCTTTTTTGTGACATAAGTTGTGGAAAGATGTTCTCGAGTCAGTAGTGGGAAATATATCACACTAATGTTGTCAGAATAAATTAGTATTGTTGTGCTTAACATAGCAATCCTATATTATCTATTGGATTCTCATTGTTGTACATTCAAAGAGCTTTAAATAAGTTTTAGGAGGCAGAAGAACGCTTTCAGTTAAGATTTGTTACTAGTTTGGTTTCATGTCATTCAGATGAGTGTATGTCGCAACAGTGACGTCTTATCATTTTGTTTATCTATCCTTTGCTAGTTTAAAGAAATCTGTCAAAATGAGGACCTTCACTGCTTTCGGAGTAAAGTATGTTTGCTAGAGGATATCTGGTCATAATATTGTATTAATATTGAGTTGATATCGGATTATGATATTTTTGTCCAGTTCTAGAGGATGAGTTTGGCGTATTGATGCCACTTGTTAACCATGTCTTTGTCACATGTTCAAACCTCTAGGGAACCAGTCTCTCAAATTTTGATGTACCATTTATGTTTTCCTACGCATGCCCAAAATAAAAGGGAGCCAATTGCATATTATTACATTGATAATCATCTTATTTTTTACTTCTGTTTTTTATCCTTTTCAATTTTTTTGTATTTTCATATCTTTGCGTGACTACTATTTAAGCACGATATTAATATGGTTTTCTATTGTATATCCTAATGGATTAAATGCAGACAGAAGAAGGCTGGACTTCGTTTCCCTCTTGCTTTCCGGCATAGAAGTTATATTACTACGGGGTAGTTGTGTTGCTTTCGCTGCATTTAGCAAATAAAACTTATTCATTTGTTGATTGTGCAGGTCTACTCTTGTCTAATTCTTTTGATGATTATGGGAATCCTACCTGCGTTTTTTGGCGACAAAGACAAGAGAATAGCGGAGCATGTGTTGTATATCTGTCTAGGAGAGAATTTTGGTCCTCGGCTGGTGTATCTGTCCTGCTTGCGTTTCTTTGATGGAGCATTGTCAGATGTGTACAGGTGGATTACTTTGCGATCAACGTCTCTGTGGTATGTGCGATTAAAGTCAATGTTGAGTTGCGTCATGCGACCACAACCTTTTCTCCGTGAGGTCAGCTAAAGAGAACCAGAAGCAGACTTGTTAAGCTCGGCTGGAGCAACTTGGATGATCTTTTGATGTCTTCAAAGCACTTGCTGTAGACTGTACATGTTTTCAATCTTCTTTTTTGATAGTAATGTGAAGTGAAGCCTAATAGTAGTGAAAGTGATTTTTGATAACCTTCTCAGGCTAGGTGCATTGTGGACCGTGTAAAGCATACTATGCATTTTAGTGAACGAGAAATTGTGAAGACGAGGAGTTGTGCCATGAAGTTTTGTTATGATGCTGCTTCAACATGTCATGGAATATGGTACGAAGCTTATGTTAGATGGTTAATGAAGGGAGGCCAATGCTTGTAACATGTAGTTTAAGGCCTGTTATTATTATCTCTTAAGAATTTCGCGATGGAACTTTGTCGAGGTGAGTAGATATGCTAGCAGGCGATTATGAGGTGTTTGTTCTGTTGTGACTTGTGAGTTCCCACTATGGTTAGGTATCATTACACCAGCCTAGGTGCGTGCTTGATTGCTGAAGGAAAAATGTAGTAAATCCTACTTACATCATTGCTAGTCTAATTGCTAGTTTTAGACTAGAGAGATCTAATTGTTAATAATGTTCATACTTCACAGTAGTCCTTCAATTGTTAATAGAAAAGGAAACCCCCCCCCTCCCCAAAACAGTTTTTCAACAATATTGTCAAAATCATACAAACGGGATTTTATTTTCAAAAGCATACTTCTCAAAATTCAACAAATCCGCACTGTGTTGATCAAAAATAGATATTGCTGTTTCTTCTTTGTCTTCGATTCATTGGTATTGGCTGATCATTCTCACAATCATTGTCATCGATTCTCATCGTTTTTATCATTTTGATTTCATTGGTATTGGCATCATCATCATATCGTTGAATTTGGTGGAGAACAAGGTGATTTTGATTTGTAGGTTTGGTTTGATTTCGAGATTGTTCGTTTATGATTCAGATTTCGGTTTTGATGGTTTTATTGATAAGGTACGAGATCGATTTCAAATCGTATCCGGATGTGAATTGAATTTGTTTTATTCGATTCCTGAACATGAACGATGCTTATTGAGGGATCAAGAGAGCTTCATGACGTTGTTTGATGTGTCGAAGTGTTTTGGTTTAGGCACAATTAATGTAATTGTCGAGTGTAATAGGAATGTATCAGAGATTCATGATTATAATCTCTTTTTTATCGTGGCAGTCAAATAGAGTGCCACTTATATAAAATAGAGCGTTAGAGCAATTATAATGCTTCTTTGAATCAAACAGAGCATCAGTTGTCTAAAACAAAGCACCTTAGTAAATATGGTTTTTTGGAATCCTCCGCTATTGGTAAAGAATGTTTTGTTGATTAAAATGTATTCAATGATGTTTTGCCAGGCGTTGTTTTGCCTGAATCATTGCTTCGATTTGAGGTCGATATGTCGAGCAATATGCATCAAACATTGTGTTCAGTGGTTTAATCTTATTCACAATGTAGGTCAGGTTTTCCATGGTGGTGTGCAACATTTTAGAAAATCTCTTGTGCTATATGAGACTGAGGTCGGATTTTGATATATTTTTAAGAGGAATGAGAAGAAGAGGGCTTATGCAGTCTGTGATTTCAAAGAGAACAGTTGTGAATGGTTCATTAGGCTTCACAGTGTGCATACAATAAATATTTTTACATCAAAAAGCTGAATAATAGTCACAGGTGCGGGCAATTATTTTTTTCGGAGCGATCTGTTAAAAATATAAAGTCAGAATGGATTGTCGAGGTTGTTATAGAAATGATATGTCGTGATTCTCATGTTGGCAGTAACCAAGTTAGCAATTATTTACAATCCAATTATGGAGTGGATATATCGTATAAGAAATCGTGGAGAGTCCTTCCGAAGGCAAAGACTATCATTGGTGGAGGTTGTAACGATTCTTTTGCAAAACTGATGCTGTATGTTGAAGGTTTGACAAGAATTAATCCTAGGAGTCGTATTATTGTGGATGTGGATGATAATATCTATCGTTTTTTCAGACACTTTGTTTCTTTGAATGCTTCCATCATTGGATTCAATCATTGTATACTGTTGCTTTTTCTCAATGGCACATTTCTCAAGGGTAATTTCAATGGAGTCATATTAGAAGCAACTGAGAAGGATGCTAGGGTATGCTTTTTTTGTAAAAATTATTGATTTTGTAATTTTAATTCAAGCGCTCTGTTAGTGTAAAAAAGGCGCTCTGTTTTTGTACTGTTATCATTATTGTCTTTTTAAAAAAAACAGGACTTTTCCTTTGGGATTTGATGTGGTTGATAAGGAGACGTATTCTAGTTGGCATTGGTTCCTTCCAGAGTAACGACAAGTTATTCCTGTTGATCGAAAGATCAATTTTGTATCAGATCGTAATTTGGGTCTTTTACAAGCATTTCTTGTAAGTCTTTGTTAATCATCCACTTTCCTTTTGACTTCGTCATCTCAAGCATAATCTTAAGACAAGATACAGATGTACTAATATGCCAACATCATACAAGGATTACATCATTGGGCTTTTTTAGAGATGTGCATATGCCTCAACGATCACTGATTTTTATAAGGAGATGGAAGAGTTTAAGAAAAAAGGAGGAAAACTATCCAGAGAATTTTTGGAAACCATAATGCCATATGAGAGGTGGGCTATTGGTTAAGCTATTAGTTATCGTTATGGGGAGATGACGACGAATGCTATAGAATCTTTCAATGCTTGGCTTTTGGACATGGGGAATTATCGATCACTCAGTTGGTGGTTCAGATCCGTGTCAAGTTGATCGAGTGGTTCAACAATCATCGGAAAAAGGCTGAAGAATGGAATGGTGTGTTATGTCCCAAAATGCTTGACGCCTTGAATGATTATTCAAGAATTGTCGTACTTATGGTGTCAAAAGATCATCGGAGCTGCTTTTTGAGGTGATGTCCATACCCTCAACTTCAGTTAATGTGTGAGAGAGGATTTGTTCATGTTTGCATGTGGCATTTATGATTAGATAGTTTTCTTTGCCGTTAACCAGCATGATTGATCCTTATTTCTTTGTTGAAAGTTACAAGAAGAGCTATGAGGGTGTCATATATCATGTTCCTTGATCTATGATCGATCAAATTGCAACAACCATAGATATTGTAATCGCTCCCCCTAGTGCCCATGCAACTGGGCAGGCCAAAAAAACGTTGTATTTTTTCGAGGGACGAGAAGACACTGGGTATTAAGTATACTAGGTGCAACAAGTTTGGTTGTCATAATAGGAAGACATGTCGAGAGACGATATAGTGATTTTGTGTTGTTTTGTTTCTTTGTTCCGTGTTATTTCTTTTTATATACATGTAACCAATCTTGTTTTAAATTCTATTGTATGTCAAATTTGTTGTTTTTTTTATGTGTTTCAATGTTTATTGTTTCAAATAAGGTTGAGAATTTTTTTCTATACAACAAGCGCTCTATTTCAAATTGATCAGGTGCTCTGTTTGAAATAAACAGAGCGCCTTCGTAATTGGAAACAGAGAGCCTGTTTTAAAATGCCAAATTAAGAGAAAATCCTCAAATCAACTTTTCCTTACACTTTGTTCCTTGTTGTGCAAATTACAGTATATGAATACAAGATATTATATGATAGAAGAGTACATGTGCATTTCAGTTTGATACATCATTCTTGAGGTAAATCGAATTTCTCTATTAAAGTCATTATCATCTTGGCCTTATAACGGCGGATTTTTTCCAACGTTGATGAGTTCAGTATTTCTACTCCATTTCCAATGAATTTAATCCAATGACATACGTTGATGTCGCAATCCAAGTTTTCTTGAGATGGTGCATTTTTGTTGATGATAACTTTCTTGTTTAACAGCATATATTCTTATATTTTATAAATGAATAAAACTATTAACATAATATATAAGAAATATAATTTAAGTGATTGTGGGATCTTACAAGTAGCTGGGCACCCCTTGCATACCCCACTTTTTGTCTTTTTTGAATTGTGATGTATCCATTTGTTGTTCTCGCTGTTGAATGCCAATAATGTCCAATGGAACAGGTGCCACCGACATATTCTTCTTACGAGCATATGTTTTTTTATCCATTTGTCAATAATTTCGTTTGGTTTTGAAAACATTTGCTGCATTATATATAGAAAAAGAGATGAGATTTCAGAATTGATATGTATATGAAATCAAACATATCTAAAGAGTTTTTCACTTATCCAACAGTCTATACTCTACACGACTACTTGATCTTTACATTTTGCCTCTTGTAGCAATAGCGTCACATATGAATTGATAGCGGAATTAGATAAAGTGTCATCATTAGCCACTTGCTTTATGTCATCCATATCAGCATATACAGGACCTCTGATCGGATCTCTCATCACAATGATCAAGTGTTTGTAATGTAACAATGGTTAGAGTTGTGTTTAAATAGGTGCTCGGTTTCATTAACAAAGGTGCTCTGTTTTAATAAAGAAGGAGGTCTGTTACATTGAGCCCTTGTAAATGATGAAAATTAAACAATCAAAAATTAATAATGTAATTTGGAATTGGATTTCTTACATGTTTGGCAGTCTTGACGTCATCTTATTCCATTTCTATTGTATGTCGTCCAACAAGTATGATAAAACGTCTAGTGCAATATTGCTCTTTCTTGGTGAACCGTAAGTGTAATTACTCAAGCTTTTCGCTGGTCGTTTCCTTTCATCTTTGAGCCGTATTACCATGGACAATGGTGTACGTCCTATCTTTTTCTTGGACTTCTTCTAATTTTTTTCATCCTGGTTGGCTTCTTCTTCGTTCGACTGTAGGATTTCATCATTCACTAAAATATAAAATGTCATCCACTTTTGCTTTCTCTTGTTTGATTTCATTTGCTATCGAACAGTGCCTTATAGAGTGCATTTATCTTCTTTTCTTTTTCGAGCTCCTCTGATAGCTTAATCTTATGTTCATCCTTGGAATAAATGATTCCGTGCAATCTTTCTCGCTCAGCTCATGCCTTCAATATCAAATCTCAGCTGTTTTTCAACTCTCGTCTCAATATCTCCTTTGTTGATGTCTCTTTATCAAGCAATATTTTTGTTCCATGGGTTTCTTCTTTCATTTCAAGAAGTTGTTTCCTTAAATCCTCAATCAGTTTTGCATCAGTTGTTGCAGCGTTTTGAATCATCGAAATTGGTTCAGTCGTGGACACCTCAAGGGTTTCAACCTCCGATCTTGCTACGATCAATTGAATTTCCAAAGAGAGTATCTACAAAAAAAAATACAATGATTTTATAGATTATTAACTCAGAAAAATACATAATAACATTAAATAGAGCGTCTTGATAAATCGAATACTATTTACGTTTTCTTCTGTAGCATTTAACTCATGTGTTGTTCTTTCATTCTTTTCTTCCAATGAATGTACCTGTGACAAATACAAAAGCATGTGTAGATGTGTTAAACAGACCTAAACAAAACAGAGCGTAAGTTCAAAAGAAACAGAATGCTAGGTGCGGAAAAAATTACCTTTTCTTTAACCAAATTCATTTCTTGTATTGCTTTTTGCTTTTCGCCTTCTCCATTTCTATCATTTTATTTGCATCCTCAACCTAACAAGCACATTTAAGAAGTTGGTTTAAAAAAATTCAATTCAATTCAATTCAGAGCGCTTTTGCTTTCAAAACAGAGCGCATGTTATATCAAAACAAAGCGCCTAACTTTGCAACAAACACAGCGCCTGTGCAACAAGCTTTCATGACTTAAATGACATGAATGAATATCTATTTTGCAAGAAATTTACCTGTTGCTCAAGCAAATTGATTTGTTTCGTGGCTTCCATATATTTTTCCATCAATAAAGTGATTTCCATTCCTGCTTATCCTAATTATGTGCTCAACAGTGTTAATTTACTTGGTTGAATGTGCTTTATCAGTAGGTCAGACGATGAAATGTCGTCTTCATTGTTTTCACTGTTGCGGCTCCTTTGAGTAGATTGACTAGAAGTGGAACCATCCTTTCTAGCTATAAACTCAAAATCTTGGACGTTTGGCCCTTGATTTTGAGTTTCTTTGTTGGAACCCTCGTGTTCATCTTTATGCCATTCGATGGCAGAAGCTCCCAAGCCATATTCTCTTCTTTCATGCTCTGTTTGGTTAAATAGATCCAGTAACAACTGCTATTTCGAATTCATAAATGTTAGTCCAAATTGCTCGATATCAAATGATAAAACTAGAATAAATCCCAATTTTTGTTACCTTATCTTCTTCAAAGTTAGAAGAGGTAGCATTTATGTCTTTGGGTCGATCTTTGAGATTCCACCTTGCACACCATTGACATATTTCATCCTAATTTTCTTCAATTGGATCTGCGACATTCGTCTTCTCCCTAAACCAATGCTGCCATTTTAAAAAAAAATCAGATCGTTGAGAACAAGGTCTATTAAATAATAGAGCACCTATTTAATAAAAATAGAGCGCCTGCTACCAATTTGCAAGGTGTATAAATTAGAGTGTCTACTTTACTAAAACAAAGCGCCCTGAATTATTTATTGTGAATGTTCCATAAAAAGAGCGCATATTGGTATTAAAAAAACAAATTGACATTGTAATATTACTTACAGGATTCACTAAGACAAATCCCGTGACCTTTTCTGGGATTGCAACGTTTTCTTCCAGCGACTTTCTCAATTTCTAGAAACAGTGTGATGTCCAGTTATAATCACACATTAAATCCATATCTGCTACAAAGTTAGATTAACCCCAATTCAAAGATGGTTTCGATGTGGTACAAAGAGTGTGTTTAAAATGTACAGCATGAGAAGTCTGACCGTGTCCTCGTAATCTTGCACTTAAGTCCCTCTTGATGCTGTTATTAGTGTATCTTTAATCGTTTTAGTCATCAGCTCCTTGTCCTTTCTTTCTCCATGGTTTCGATTTGGAAACCTTCTTTGCAAGAATTCGGAATCCTATACTGTGTCCAGTAGTCCTTCATCATTTATGTTCTTTTCGCCATCAACTATACCGAAAATCAGTTTCATGTCCATCTTGTCTAGGAAAAATTCGTGTCCTCCGAATGTGAATGTCGACTCATCTTTATTGTATTCTCATATGATCTGTCGAACGCATATACTGCTCTTTCGACACTTTTCTCTTGGCATCTTTCCATCCAGGATGGTCTTGAACAAATGCCATAAAGGGGTCTTTTGCAACTTCGATCGATGTTAGTCTAACACTGTGATCTCATTTTTAGCAATAAGTTTCACAACTGACCCTAAATTGCTTCTATATTGCCACGCCATTTGACCTGTTTCAAAATACGTATGAATGTTGATAGGAATGTATAATTCCTTCACTTGTATAGAAATTGATGAACAAAACTTAGGAGTATTAACCATGATGTTGTTAGTGTGCTTAGGCTAAAAATTAGATAAGTATCTATAGTTTAGGTCAAATGCTGGAGAGCAGATGATCACAGATGAAGAGCATTATATGGTACACCAGATGCAAAACACTACAAAGAATTTCGGTTAAGCAACTAAGACATACATGAGCAACAAAAGACCTGTAAATGCTTCATGATCTAGGATTGAACTTACAGACAAGGACCAACACAGCAATGCATGGATTGCATCAAAACTGGGTGCAGACGAGGTTGCAGCAGGGACTGGGTGCAGAGAGAACTCAACGGTACTGAGTGTGACAGTATGAGGATCTAAAAAAGATGACCTGTCAATATTAGTGAAGGTTCATATATGATCATCTCTCACATCAGATCCTGTACAAAAGTCATAGGTTCATTCCCTCGGCCCATAAAAAAGGATGAAAGAGCTTAAGGAAGACATCAGTTGAATGAGAGATTAAACGTACAAAGTGTGCAAAACAATCCAAAATTTAAAGCTGCTCAAGTGAGCTAAATCGAGAAAAAACAGAAAGAGGGTTCACTAGTCTGTAGTGAAAAACAGAAACTGCAGTAAAGTCCAGTAAATGATCTGTGCATGGATCTAGGTTCTTCGCCTTTTGACAAGTTAGTTAACTTGTAAAAGGGATTGTCTTGTAGGTAAAAAAAAAAAAAAAAAAATAGTGAACTCACCTCTTGAATTGACTAAACTGGTCACCAAGAAAAGACTATACTAAGCTCTTGATTATCAATTGATAACGAGTGTCTGAACAAATATAAATCCTATGTTATTTAACTCCTTTATTTTTTGTGTGCTTTTAGAACTATTAGAAATTAATCACAACTGCAAAATAAAGACTAACTTACAGAGTTTGAGTCTCTACTGTAGATCACCTCAATAGTCTATAAAGAACATCAGTGGTTGAAATTAATAATTCTGTTGTATTACACTAATAAATCTTAAGAAACCTATTCACCCCATCTAGGTTGAACCTGTGGATCTAAGAAATGTGAAGTTAGTCAATATACAGTTTCAGTGAAAATTTTGCTTTTGCATTCATAAACAATGGCACAAAGGATTATTTTTAGTAATCAATCCAAACAGAGCACCTTTGTTATCAAAATAGGTCACAGGTTGCTTATAGCTTTTATTTCCTTAAAGTATATCCAAACAGGGCGTAGGCTATCTATTTTTTTGAAATATAAACTGAGGGCCTTTTGAATTGGGAAAATAGAGCCCCTAGGTTTTTCACAAAGAGAGCGCCGGTGTATTATTAAATAGAACGACAGTTCAATTACCAAACAAAGCGCCTGTATTCTATATACTATGTTTTCTAACCTATTATCAAAACAGATCACCTATGTATTACCAAACAGAGCCCCTATGTTAAATCCACATGTTCAACCTAGAGGGAGGATGAATATGTTGATTTAAGCTTTATGAGAGCAACACAGTGGGTTTGTTATTTTGAACACTAATGTTCTTTAAAGACTACCTACATAGCACGCACTCATCGTGTGCTTCCAGTATATGATTTTGAACAACTAAAAACCAAAATTCAATTTGTGCATTAGGGTTTGATACTGAAATGACCCCAAATTCGAAGTAGTGTTTGGAATTGTGAATTCATGCAAATAGAAACACTCATCAATTTTACAAATAATGATCTTTTTGGATTCAATATTGGTTCATACTACGTTTTCTTACCTATTCACTAGTTCAATACAATGCGACAAAGTAGAAATTATCAAAATCAGAGCACCATACTAGGTTTGGATCCAAGAATTATCAATGGAGAGGCCTTTCGATCCAAGAATTCAATCTGTGCATGAATTGTCGAACGAACGATTTTTTCGTTATCGGTTTGGATCGAATTGGTTTTTTTCTTTTATTTGGGATGAATGAAGTTCGGAAATCAAATGTGTTTGTTGGACGACAGTTATTTTTTGATTTTGTATGTGATTGAAATAAAGATCCTGTATGTATCTTTTTGATATATTTTTCATCTTTTTGTATTTTTTTTTTGATGATTTTCACTATAATTAATATTTTATAATAATTTTATAAAAATTGATGTTTTTATTATTACAAAATACCAATCAAATTTTGCATTGAAAAATACTCACTTTTATCTCAATATAAATATAACAATTTTATTTTTTATATTATTATTATTCAATACATATTTTACGTAATTTTGTTTTTTATTTTAACGATGCGATAAAATTATGTTACTAATTAATATTACCATTTATGTTTCATAATACGATGTGAAAAAAATATTACGACAGAAATCAAACTTTAGATCAATGAATACACATAATTTAAACATCGCACCAATATTTAATCGCAGGGAGTATATCATACAAACCGAGACCTAGACATGTCAAATTCGATTGGAGAACCAGAATTTTATTCATTTGGGCTTCGAGTAGTTCCCCTCGGTTCTTACCATTTCTTACTCTCGAACCAAACCCTCCTCTCTCGATCGATCGTGCCGACGTTCGCCGGCCCCCGCGTATCGCTTCGCATCGAAACTTGCCCCATTCTGCTTCTCTGCCTTCAAATCTCATCCCCACTGCTCCTCGCCTCACCTCGCCACCCCATTTCTCCGCCGCCGCAGCTGCAGATCATGTCGGTATGATCAATCTTCCGATTCGTCTTACATTTCATTCTGATTTTCGTACAATTATCATAAATGCTGGTGTAGTAGAATTCGTTTTCCGATTCTTGACGACCGTTTCTGCGTAGATCTGGTCAACGATGGATGATTGATCGCGAGATAATTTAGTTTGCGCTTGCATTGATTGATCTTTTTTTAATTCCGTGGTGGTGGTGTTGGTTTCTGAATGTGATACCGAGCTGATGAAGTGGTGTTGTTTAGGATTGGTTTAGTTAGCGAACGTATTCTTGCCACTTGATGTGTAAATGGTTGTGCATGTGATATAGAATTTTTGCGCTTAGATTTGGGTCACTCTCAAAACCCCTTTTTTTTTTTTTTTTTCCTTCAATGCTCTAATTCACTCTATTAATATGTAGTTTTAATCAGCAGACCAATTGTCCTGTGAACGTCGACGATCATTTTATGACTCACTTTCACATAGCGTCAACCCTCTGTTTTGGTGCCAAGTCCCTGAACATGGAGGACTGCGAGTAAGAGTGGGTCTTGCCATAACTCATAGACTAGTTGACAGATAGTAAGATGAACTTACCCTTTTAGTTTTTACATGTTCCCTGGATTAAGAAAGTGTATGACGAAGTGATTAGATGTAAGAATTTGTTTATTGGAATTGCATCCTCTGATTGAGTGAAAGCCAGATAGTAAAAGGAAAGATAATTCCACTTATGAAGCAAAAAACTTTGCGAAGGAGTGGAAGCCAATAAAGCCATCTTTAGAATAAGATTTAGAATGTGGTAGGCCCTACTAGCCGTAGAGATATTAGCAAGAAAGCAGGAAGCTGACAACTGAAGACTAATTGAAGTCTATTCGAGTTGTGTTGAAGATGAGCCGTTGGAAGTTGGAAGCCAGAAGCAAGCGAAGTGTACTCTTATACGAGTAATACTTAATCTTTTCTTTTCTTATCTGATGCTTTGAACTTTTTAGTAAAAGCATTTCAGCAGCCTTTTCCTTGTGATTTAGTATTGGATTATGAATTTGAGACTCATATTTACTTAACTGAACTTTCAACTCAAAGAAATAGTTGGTTCGAGTGAAATGATAGAGTGAATGCATCCATGAAAACTTTTTCATGACAAAATGATAGCTAGATTGTTGAGGTTCATCTTATAATGTTTGAATAGCTTTTTTCTTCTCATTAAGAATCTTGACGATGCCAATATGCTTTTATTTGTTTATCAATCCAGTATACTTACTACTTAGACTGGTTGGGTTTCTCCTTGTGTAGGTAAGAACAGTAAAAGTCAGCAATGTATCGTTGGGTGCATCCCAAAGAGATCTTACCGAATTCTTTTCTTTCTCGGGTGACATTGAGTATGTTGAGATAAAAAGGTTAGTGGATCACGTCATAGAAACTTTTTGAGTAAATGTTGAGACTGAAGTCTGGCTTTCTTTTTAAATCTTTTCCTTTCTTTTTCTTTTGAATTATTCCATTTTTAATCTTTCTTTAATTTTTTGATTTTCTGTGCAGTGAGGATGAGCATTCTCAAACTGCACATGTTACTTTTAAGGACTCACAAGGGGCAGAGACTGCTGTTCTCCTTACGGTATATCGCTTATTTTCTTCGTCTCTGGCTTTCCTGTTTCTCGTTTTGCTTTTGAGTAGTCAGAATATAGTGGTAACTATAGATGATATGTTGGGAATACACTCATTCTCCTTGTGAAATGAAATTAAACGGATTAGAATTTAGAAACAATTATCCTGTAATAATCCAAAGTTCTCTTGCCTGTAGTCTGCATACTTGAGGTATAACACCCAGCCTATGGACGTCAGCTTGTAGAATCGTGTTGTTCTGTTGGAGATGCAAACATCAACGTGAGATTCTCTATATGAATTCTCAGACACCGCAACACCTAATTAACTATTTGACCTTTTCTGTTGAAACAGTAAATTGGAAGCATAATGAAAGAATACAGAAGGATATTCACACAACCTTATGTTGATTTCAGAAAAAGGGTTATCATGTTCTTTACCCTTCATTTGAGCTAGACAATCCAATATTAGCGCTGCAGTGTTGCAAGCTAGTAATATAATAAGATGTAGCGAGGTATGGTCCAGGAACTAGTCTGGAGGCAGTAAGCAACGATGCCATGGCTAGACGAGTTTAAGCAATTGAGTTTTAGATGTTGTTCGGTACTTGGTGTAGTTGTTCCCTTCATTGACACCAATGCTTTGGTGATAGAAAACTCTTACCTGTGTCGGTCCATATTTTTTGGTGTACTCGTGTCATGAACTAGTTGCATCTGGCATAGTTGTAATCAACCACCATTAGTAGCTTGGCTTGAATTTCAGTAATTATTCATTTGGTAGCTACCAATTTGTGTGCTCAGCATCACCTCGGCTTCACCAATTAGTTGATTGACCTTGTTGTTTATTTGCTATGAACGCCACATGTCTCCGATCTTCTCGATGATCCTTGAGAGTAGCATTGCATACAAGGGAAAGAAACAAACCAGACGACTGTGATTGACGTAGTATGTTTGATCTCTCCCCCCCCCCCCCCCCCCCCACAAAAAAAAAAACCCCCCGCAATGCAGCTTTGTGGCTGCCTTGTTGATTGAATATCTACGATCTGGCATGTACCAACGTAAGAACGTTGGGAACGATCTGTGACACTAGTTCACCTTGATTCTTTAGAGTACAAAAACAACAAATGCCTTTATCCTATATTATATTAGGTGGCTTACTACATGGATTCATTTATGTTGGCACCATTCTCCACCTTTTGTACGATCTTCATACAGTTTAGAAGCGAGGGATAAAGTGATGGCCTATTTTTTCCATTTCATTCAACGATTGCTGTTTTCCTGGTTATGCATCTGGGTTGCCATTGCTTCTCAAGTTCTGATGCATCGAACTAAAGCTGGCCGGTGAAATTTAGTGTATGACTTCCTACGATGTTTCAAGTCATTATTTCTGGTTACCAACTGCGAGAACTTTGAATGCAAATGACTTGTCTGTATCTGATTCATCATTTCTCACAATACCATTTAGCATCAATGCATACCGCTTCTATGATTTCTTGAGAATGCTATACGCCTAAAGGTGTACGTTGGCAAATGCATTGACTGCTTCTTATTATTTCAGGGTGCCACAATAGTAGACAAGACAGTGACTATAGTGCTTGATCCAGACTATCAGCTGCCACCGGCAGCTTTAGCACCACAAACTGTAAGACTCATGATGAATCTCTAAAAGAAAACGTACTACTTAACTGAAATCCTATGATAGCGAATCAACTTAATTTCTTCAGGAAGGCCAAGGCAAAGGCGCCGAATCAGCTTTGAGGAAAGCAGAGGATGTGGTTAGCAGCATGCTCGCCAAGGGCTTCATCCTAGGCAAAGATGCTGTCAACAAGGCAAACTCTTTTGATGAGAAGCATCAGCTCACTTCTACCGCATCTGCTAAAGTAGCTTCCCTGGACAAAAGGATCGGGCTAACAGAGAAGATCAGCATGGGCACGGCTGTCGTCAATGACAAAGTCAGAGAAGTGGATCAGAAGTACCAGGTGACTGAGAAAACCAAGTCTGCGTTGGCCGCCGCGGAGCAGAAAGTCAGCAGTGCTGGATCTGCCATAATGAAGAACCGCTATGTCTTCACAGGAGCAACATGGGTGACTGGAGCTTTCAATAAGGTGGCTAAGGCGGCTGGCGATGTTGGACAGAACGCGAAGGAGAAGGCGGTGGTTGCTGAGGATGAGCAGAAGAAGAAAGTTGTCGAGGACTTCGCTCAGGTGCATTTGTCCGATCCTGAATCCCCCAAGGCTGGAGAGCCTGGCGAGAGCAATATTGATATACCTACGTCAGCCTCACCTGGAGTTGATGTTTCCGGTGATCAACAGAAGGAGCATTTGAAGGGTGATGGTGCACAAGGTTTGATCCATTGATTTGTAAACATTATTTTGGTTCAAAACATGGATCACATTTTTCACGTCTTATGGTCATCCGTGGTTTTGTTTCAGATGGATTAGGAAAAGTTACTCTTCATAAGATGATATCGTTTGAAAGCTGTTTCGCCATTTCATCCTAATGTTTTATTGTTTCAAGTGATTATTGGAGAACGGCTTCAGTTGATGCCCTTGCTCGCCTTTTGGTTTCTTGTCTCGTTGTAGTTTTTATAAATGGCCCTGCAAATTTGTTTAACCATGATTGTTGTTTTGCGCCCATAATTAGGCTCATGTAGGAGAAGCGGCATCCGCCTAGGAAGTCCCCTCATGGCTCATGGAACACCCTGTCCAGAGCATGGGTGGCACCCGCTTGACGAAGAAGAGCCTTCATCGAGCGCAATAGACCAACTTGTTTCCACCATCTCAGGGAGAAACAACAAACTTGGACGAACTCATATAAATTGCTAGAACAAGGCTCCGATACCTCTTGATCTGTTATGCAAAGAGTCGGTAGATTTGGCAACGGGAGACTCGATCTACCTAACGACAGAAATAGAGATGTTCCATACAAGTGCAAATACTCAGACAGAGTTCCATTTGTGATCTTCTGACATGTTTAAACTCCACCAGTTGGTTTTAGACCGACAACATTACAAGTTTAAAACCAATATACCAAGAAGACTCATAAGAACTTGAAAAAAGCAAACCTCACTCATAGACTCTCTTTGTTTGGATGATCAATAGGTGGTCAAAACCACTTCTCCAAAACACTCCCCTATTTGAGTCCCACCTATAAGAGTAGAATAGATGTGTAAAAGATACTTGATATTCTCCTTGAGTTGTGTACAGTGATTTAAATGATTTGATCCTTAATTATCGGAGTGATTTACTTCCTTACAACGTTCCCCCAACATGGGGCTTCCATCAAGAATGCCAATCTTGGACTTCAAAAACATCAAGCGACTACAAGACGGAGATTTGATAAGAGCATCCGTCTATTGATCAGTAGTTGAAATATGGGACACCCGAAGAGCAACTTGAGCAATAAGTGTACGAACAAAGTGATAATCAATGGCGATGTGCTTTCATTCGAGAATGGAATAACGGATTGGCACATGCATATGTGGGGCCAATGTTGTCACAGTAAATAGTTGGTGGATGAGGTGATGAAATACCAAGTTCAAGAAGTAAGGACCTGACCCATGAGAGCTCTGCAGCCGTTGTAGCAATAACTCGATATTCAGCTTCGGTTGAAGATCGAGCAATGGCGCGTTGCTGTCGTGAACTCCTGGAAATTGGGTTACCACCAAGATAAACAATATAAGCAGAAGTGGATAAACAATCATCCGGATTGCCAGCCCAGTCCGCATAGGAGTAAGCATGAAGCTGAGAGAGATGTGTCACGTACAAGATGAATTCCTCAAAAAAAATAGTACCTTTGAGATAAATAAGCAGTCGTTTTGCAGCTGTCGAATGAGTTTCTGTTGGGCAATGCATAAACTGAGACAGTTTGTTGATTTTTGGATCTGGTTATCATGAGATGAATATTGGTTTGTGGTGATAGAGGATTTGCTGGTGTGGATTCTTGAGTGCTGGAGGATTGGGAATGACCAGAGCACGCGGGTTCTGTTGTCGATGACGGCGAGGATGGGGGACTTGGGGCTGTGACGTCGCTGGGCAAAGGAGAGGTTAATTGAGGGGAGGAGATAGGGATGAATTGGGCCGCATCCTCTGGTGGTGTAGTACTGGAGTTCTTGTGATTGAGATTCGGAGATATATCACGTGTTTTATAGGGGAAGTTAGTCGGACAAAAATGATAATTTTTTCTATTTGTTTAAATTTATGATAAAAATATTTTAATCAATTAAAAATAATATATAATCCGATAAATCAAATATTAGCTTAACACAGTATTTTAATATGAAAAACCTCTAAAATATAACAAGTAAAAATCACAGAACCGATCTCGAACTCCACTCAAATACTTCACTATCACGATTTTGATACAAAAACCAAGTTTTACTAGATACACAACCTATATATCATCATAAATAAGACGATAACGTCTCTAATCCAACAATGACGAGACTCACATATACATAGTGAAGATCAAGAGACAATAGCAAGAACACTAAGAGAATAAGGAAAGAAATAATCAAAAATTTTCGTTGCTATTCGGGATAGGATTGACGGTTGTACAAAACTCCGATCGACGATCAAACCTTTGAACACGAAGAAGATGTCGTCTACGCTCACCAAAAATCAGCTCAATCCGACCAAGAATGAGCCTCGATCCGACTGGTTTTCCTCAGCTACGCAGATCAATTTCCCCTTAGTTTTCTCTCTGTTTTACTCTCTGCCTGTGTTTTTGCTTTCTACTTTTCTCACACCCGGCTGCCTTTTTTCTTTTGGAAACTTGGATTACCTTGAGGAGATTTGGACCAAGTCTTATGCATTTGAACAAGAAAACATAGAAGACAAAGACGTTAGGTTGGATTAAGACCATTTCAACAAATCTCCCCTTCCAACCAAGAGGAGATCCCAATAACAATGCATCAAGTGGAAATTACCATGTCTCTAGTGTTTCTCGTATCGAGTGATATCTCACATCAATGTGCTTACATCTTGAATGAAAAGTAGAATTTTTCGCAAGGTGTATAGCACTTTGACTATCACAAAACAAAGTATATCGATCCTGACTAAGAGCAAGTTCTCAAGTGAAACCCTTTATCCATAGCAACTCTTTGCATGTCTCTATCCTTGCGAGGAACTTTGCCTTTGTAGTTGACAAAACAACACATCTCTGTCAAGATTTTAGAAAATGGTATCGGGTAACGTAATCGTTGAGGTAACGTGTAGCGGTATAGGACTGTATCAGATGAATTATAACAGGTATCGACTATCGTTGTCGTGAATTTTTTTAGATCATTAACAAATACTTTCAAAGTTGAAATACAATATCAAAATGCATAATGGGATGTTACAATGAAGAAAGTAACTTCAAAAACATACAGTTCTAATTTACATAATTATAATTTATTTCTAGTACCAAAGAGATCTTCGTGCAAGCTCGTGCTCCTCGTCTACGTTCATAGGATCATTATCATAACAATCAGTGGGTCTACTGATAGGAATTTACAATCCCTCCAATTATATAGAAATTGATGAACAAAACTTAGGAGCATAACCCATGATTTTGTTAGTGTGCTTAGACTGGAAATTAGGTAGGTATCTGCAGTTTAGGTTAGATGTTGGAAAGCATATGACCACAAATAAAAAGCATTGTGGGCCACCAAATACAGACTACTATAGAGAATTTTGGCTAAGTAGGTAAGACGTATATGGCAACAAAAAACCTTCAAATGCTTCAGGATCTAGGGTTGATCTTGCAAATAAGGAAAAACACAGCAATGCTTAGATTGTATCAGATCTGGGTGTATACGAGGTCTCGACGATATTGAGTACACACTGAATTGTAACAGAGTGGAGTGCAACAAAGATGGTTGCTAAGGTTGATCTTACAGACAAGGAAAAACACAGCAATGCTTGGATTGTATCAGATCAGGGTGCAGACGAGGTTTTGACGATATTGAGTACAGACTGAATTGCTATAGAGTGGAGTGCAGCAAAGATGATTGCTAAGGTTCGGGAAAAAGTATGAGGATCAATCAAATAGAAGATTTGAGGTTCAGAGTGACAGTACAAGGATCTGAAAAAGGTGAGCTATCAATATTAGTAAAGGTTCACATGTGACAAGCTGTCACCATCAGATCAAATACACAAGTCACGGGTTTATTCCCTCAACCTATCAAAGGGGATCAAAGAGTTTAAGGAACAGAGCTTTTGAACGAGAGATTGAACGTACAAGTGTGCAAAAACAATCCAAATTCAAAACTGTTCAAATGAGCTGAATTGAAGAAGAACAAGAAAAAAAGGGGTTCACTAGTCTGCACTGAAAAACAAAAGCTGTAGCAGAGTTCAGTGAGGGATCTGTGCAAGGATTTTGTTTCTTTCGCATGACAAGTTAGATAGCTTGTAAAAGAGTTGTCTTGTAAGGTAAAAACAAGAAGATAGTGAACTCACCTCTTGGATTGACTAAACTGATCACTAAGGAAAGACTGGACTAAGCTCTCAGTTATCAGTTGATAACGAGTGTCTGAACCTGTATAAATCATGTGTTCTTTATTTATTTTTATTGTTTCGAGGTAATAGAACTGTTAGGAATCGATCACAATAGCAAAGAGGGAAAAACACTCAAAGTTTATGTCTTTGCTGCAAACCACCTCCATAATTTACAAAGAACATCAGTGTATTGAAAATCATCATTCCGCTGCATTACACTGAAAAATTCTAAAACAACTTATTTACCACCCTCTAGGTTATACCTATGGATCTTACAGGCTGATAAGTCTACATTCTTCTTAGTTTGGCCTCAATATCTTCAATTTCCTTTCTTGTATACCCCTGTGTATTCAACTTATGCTTGAGTTATGTCATGGGTCCTTCTCTGACTTCTTGATAGCTTTGTTGTGCTTCTAGGATGAGTTGTTGAAGGTTATCATCAACTCTTGTCTTAAGATATTTCAAAGCAATCATGGAGCACAACCATTTCTGGCTCCTTTGGAGGGAGACTCCTTGAAGATAATCCCTCAATTGTTGCTAAGGTTGTTGGTCTTTAAGTGTTGATTTGTGTCTTCCTGTCTACAACAGTAGACTGAGTTTCTTCCGCCACTTCTATGTGATGTGCAGCAAGGAGCTCAGTTAATGTTTCCTCTTATGAGATCTACAAGACAAGCTTCCTCCTTGTCACCTTTGTCTTCTTCAGTTTGGATACCGGGGCCTTATTAATCATCTTTCCTTTGGCTTTCCAGGTTCCTTCTTGATAAACTGGTCTGCAGTCTTTGCTATAATCTGCAGTATTGTTGGTTTCTTTGAGAAGCATATTGGATGCTTCCCATTCTTTTGGATATCAATGTACTTAGTCACAGTCCATGGCCTTCCTTTCTTATCAGATAGCTTGAGCTTCTCTTTCAGGATTATGTATAACTCTACCAAACAGTGGTTGTCCTGCCTCTAATTCTTTGGCTAGTAAAAATATCAACAGCTTTGCCCAATTGAGTTTATGCTTGGTAAGGATTGCATACATTATTTCTTGCTGATTAGAGGTGATCTGATATTTGGAGAACTCCCTCGACATGATCACCTTTTTTACCACGTCTATAAGTAGTTTGTGTGTCTTAGATAAATATCTCTTCATTGTTCGTATTCCTTCCTTCTGTCTATCCTCACTCAGCATTGTGTGCCTCGCAACACTCGCCGTAGAGACTGGAATATCTCTGGATCCTTCGTTTGAAACTTTAAACAGCTGTTCGAAATCATTTGTAGTGATGACGATCACAATTCTTTTGGTGGATGTGTATGTCATACCTTGAAAGTCCTCAACAACTCATGTCTTTTCAATGAAGTCTATTACTTCTTTATCATATATTCTGCTAGTTTTCTCACAAAAGTAATTTAGATCTATATCTTGAATCAGTTCAGAGATTTCCTTGACTTTGTTTAATCCATTTCTCATGTTTCGAAATCGAGAACTACTTTAGTATGCAACCTAGTACTTCTTGTTGGACTTCGTTGCTCTTGGATTTTTTCACTTTTTGGTGGAAGTGTTAGATCGAGTGTTGGCCATTTTTTTAGTGAAATTAAAAGATTTTTCAAATTTGTGAAAGTGAGATATGAGAATTAGCAAACTACCATTTCAGTGGAGTACAAGAGAGAGAAAAGAGTATTATAATGCTTAGAATGAAAGAAAGAGAAAGTAAAAAGTGTTTTTTAGTTGAAAAATTTTTCATATTTATATTCTTTGAAAGTTACCGTTGCCATAGAAAAGTAACCGTTACGCAGATTCAGTCACATATTTGATTGTTGCAAAAATTTAGACAATCAATTTTAAAATGATATTTCTTTCCAAAAATAAAACTACAATAGGGTAAAAATAATGTTAGACTTATCCTATACGTGCAGTAGAGCATTTTGGTCATTTTACTGATTTATATCAAACATACCCAACTCTCCTCGGAATTTGATAAATTTGCTCTCATTAAGAGACTTTGTTAAAATGATTGCGAATTGTTTTTCTATTGGAGTGTATTCCAGTTTAATATGACATTTTTTTTCCCATGATCCCTAATAAAATGATATCTGACATCTATGTTCTTGTTTCTTGCATGAAACATTGGATTTTCTAAAATTACCATTACAAACGTGTTGTCACAAAACATTGGTGTTTTTGAAAACGTCATACCATAGTGTGCAAGCTGTAACCTCATCCATAACATTTGTGCAGCAAAGCTTCCAGCAACTATATATTCTGTTTCTATAGTAGAGATTGACACCGTTTCTTGCTAAACCATGACATCAATCTTGCATCAAGAAATTTACATGTTCCACTTGTGCTTTTCCTATCAACTCTACAATCTTCGAAGTCTGCATGTGAATAGCCTACTAGTGTAAAATCTGATTCCTTAGGATACCATACATCGAAATCTATAGTTCCTTTGAGATATTTCAGGATTCTATTTACTGCAGTGTGATGGGATTCTTTGGGATCATATTGATAGGCGCACACAGAGACTGAGTATAGGTTGTCTAGTCTGCTAGAAATTAGGTACAGAACTGATCCTATTATGCCCCTATACATTGTTTGGTTAATTCCTTTCCCACTCTCATCTTTATCTATCTTTGCAGTTGAGCTCATAAGAGTTTTCATATGACTTACATTTTCTATTCCGTATTTCTTGACTATATTTTTCAGGTATTTGTTTATGAATATTCCACTATTTAGCTGTTGTACATGAAGTCCTAGAAAATATTTTTTCTCTCTCATTAAACTCATATGAAATTTTGAATTCATTAATGCAACAAATCTGTTACACAATTTATTATTGATGCAGCCAAATATAATATCATCCACATAAATTTGCACTAAGAGTGTATGCTCCTTATGTTTTTTAAGAAATAAGATGATATCTACCTTTCTTCTTTGAAAATTATTTTCACACAGAAAAGTTGAGAGAGTTTCATACCATGCCTTTGGAGCTTGGTTTAAGCCATATAGTGCTTTGTTTAACCTGTAGACATGATTTGGATGTTCAAAGTCTTCAAATCCTGAAATTTGTTAAACATAAACCTCTTCTTGTAGCTTTCTGTTGAGGAAAGCACTCTTTATATCCATCTGATAGACTTTGAATCCTTGGTATGCAGCATAGGTAAGGAACATTTTTATTGCTTTCAGTTTTGCAACAGGGGGGCAAAGTGTGGGGTTCGAGTTTCAACATAGAGGGAGGGGGAGTGAATAGGTTGTATAAGAATTTAAAGGTCTTTTTAAGCAGAATAATGATATTGTGCAGACTGATAATGTATGCAGACTACTCAGGTAGTCTGCAGATGATGATGTCTAGTCTACACTTGAGATTTATAACTGTTTAAGTCTTTATCTCGTTTTCGGCTGTGATAATTTTTTTGAAGCAATTCTAATATCAATGAAATGAAAAGCAGTAGATGGACACGGTATTTATACTGGTTCAGACACTCGATATCAAACGATAATCGAGAGCTTAGTTCTAATTGGAAATCTTTATATGAAGCTTGGGAAAGATTTAGAGAATTATTAAGACAATGCCCACACCATGGACTTCCACTTTGGATGCAAATCCAAACATTTTATAATGGATTAGTACCCCCTAGTCGTTCCACCATAGATAATGCTACTGGAGGTGCGCTTATGAAGAAAACACCGAAAGAAAGCTATGAGTTAATTGATGAAATTGCCACAAATAGCTTTCAATGAAACACTGAGCGATACCAACCAAAGAAAGTAGCAGGAATTAATGAAACAGATCCCCTAGTATGTATCACTGCACATCTTGAAACATTAAATAAAAAGATAGATAACATGGGTGCTCAAGTGATGTAGGTGAAGACGTCAAGTTGTGATATATGTGGAGTAATGGGGCATAAGAGTTCATCGTGCCAAGTTGGCAACAAATTTGCTTGTTCCACATCAGAAGAGGCAAATTATGTTGGCAACTATCAAAAGCGGAATCCTTACTCCAACACCTGCAATCCTGGATGGAGGGATCATCCAAATTTCTCCTGGAGTAACCAAGCAGCTAGGCAGCAGCCTCCAGGATTCGCACCTCAAGAGAAAAAGTCCAACCTTGAGGAATTAATGACCAAATTTATTAATACATCTGAATCTCGTTTTAACAATGTGGAAGCATCGGTAAGAAATCTAGAAGTGCAGATGGGACAATTAGCAAACATGGTCTTTGGACGAATGCATGGTACATTATCCAGTGACACTGAAAAAAATCCCAAGGAGCATGTCAAAGCTATTACATTGAGAAATGGTAATGAAATTGGTGAATAGAAGGATGAATCAAACGAAACAGAAAAAGAAGAGAGCACAACTGAAATACTGAATTCAGGCAACTCTGATCATAAAGAGAAGAAATCTCTTCCTTTTATTATTCCACCTCCTTTTCCTTTGGCATTAAAAAAAATCAAAGTTAGATAAGCAATTTGCAAAAATTTTAGATGTGTTCAAGAAATTGTATATTAACATACCTTTTGCAGATGCTTTACAACAAATGCCAAGTTATGCAAAATTTTTGAAGGAAATATTAAGCAATAAGAGAAAATTGGAGGAGTATGAAATGATGAACCTCACTGAAGAATGCTCTACCATTGTCCAGAACAAATTACCACCAAAGCTGAAAGATCCAGGGAGTTTTTCTATTCCTTGCACCATTGGTCCTATTTAATTTGGTAAGGTACTCTGTGATTTAGGAGCAAGTATTAATCTGATGCCTACCACGGTTTTTAAAAGATTAGGACTAGGTGAACCAACATCCACTACAATATCTTTACAACTTGTAGATAGATCAACTAAATATCCGAGAGGTATCCTAGAGGATGTGTTAGTCAAAGTGGATAAATTCATTTTTCCAGCTGATTTTATTGTTTTAGACATGGATGAAGATGTCAATATGCCGTTAATTTTAGGACGACCATTTCTTGCTACTGAAAAGACCTTAATTGATGTTCAAGATGGTAAACTGATACTTAGAGTTGGAGAGGAGCAAATAACAATCAATGTTTTTGTAATATCCTGAAAGAAAAAATAATAATATTAATATGTTGAATATATTTAAACTATTTGAATGGTTGAGGATCGCGTGAATATCTCAACTGTCTCCGGAAAAATCTCAACCACCTGCCCATTACGTGCTTTACGTGCTTTCTCACCTGCCTGTTGTTATCAAAACATTCAAAACACGTAAACCGCACAAATTAAGCTAACATCCTGGACAATCATCTGAGCGCGACGAGTAGAAGAGAGACGGAGAAAAAGGTATGGATTCATCTTTCGCTTTAACTTCGTTTTCGTTTATATTTTATTTTAGCTTATTTTATTCTCGTACTATGTCCGTATTGCCGGATTCTGGCGACCTGAACCCAGCCTGAAACCCGCCTGAACCCGCAGCCAAACCCGAACCCTGCCCCGAAACGCTCCCCGAAACGCGCCTAAAACCCATCGCCTCCCATCCCCGCTGGAATCCCCGCAGCAGCCCAGCACCGCCTCACACCTTGCCCGATCCAGTCCCGCCGAAGATGAAGCCGCCCTCCCTGTCCGTCGTCGCCGCCCAGCAGAATCATCCCCGAAGCCATCGTCGCAATCGGAGAAGTATTCTCGCTGGAATTCCCGACGACCGTCACCGTTCTCGTCCGGACTCGTCGAAGCGAAGGCCGACCATCCTTCGACGACGACGAACGTCTCGCCAGAGAACCATCTCGAAGTTGAAACCCGACGCCGACGTCGCCGCAGCCGCAACGTCGCCTGAAAACCCGAGCCAGCACTGCCGCGAGAGGCTCGACGCCACGCCCGTAACCTCAGATTCGGCCTCACCGTGTCACCGCAACACCAATCCCGACGAGTCTCGCCTTGGTCAGCGTTATCCCGACGCCGGAGTGGCCTTTGCCGATGCGCCATTTCGACCAAACCCTCGCCGGCTCCTGTCTTCGGGCAATGAAGGAAGGAAGGGGAATGTTCCCTTCTTCTTCCTTTCTTATCTTGCTCAACGTCGTAAACGTGAGTAAGATCGCTTGCCATCTTTTACTCGTGCGTAACCTTTCCTTCAAACCGAGCTTTGATTCCAACTGTCATGAGCTTATTGTTTCTAAGACCGTGCGGCACCTAGACACCCTCGTCTGGTGTCTAAGTTCAGCCTTTCACCCTTGAGACTATCGCTCAAGACTCGTGGGAACGCTAACAAAGATGAGAATGACACGCTTGTGTTTGGAGAACTTGGGTGTTTATATTACTCTCGTGTTTACAATGCTCGTGAGGATGTTGAGTTCCCGAAGAATGGTTTGGCAAATGAGCCAAGCCCTCCTTATATACACAACCATGGAAAATTCTAGACCCCCGTGTCTAGAATCCTCCAAGCTTAGGGTTTCTAAGAAGTCTCTAGATTTCTCTAGCAAACCCTAACCTATCTACAAAATTGTAAAAGTGTTGAGAATGTTCCGGATATGAGCTAAGCTTTTTGGGCCTTCTTTGGATTGGGCTTTGTATCGGACCATGCTTCAAGCCCAACCCGTGTCACTATTTATAGGCTTTCGATTTTTTTGTGAACATCATCCTTGAGCGAAATCAAAGCAGCAATTCCGTCCAAATCTCTAAAAGATCTCCATGGACATACTATTGTTTTTGGACAAAACAAGACATGATGGGACAAATAATTATTTAACTAATAGTATTAAATAAACTATTAGTTTTTGTAAGAGACAAAAATTAAATGATAATACTATATATTCAACATTGATCTTATTTTATAGCATTTATTTCTTGCTTTAATAATATGTATTTTTTTTATTTGAGTTATAAAATAAAAAATATAGAGATTTATTTGTTCTAAATTGAAAATATTAAAGATTGTGTATGTTGAGTGGATAGGGATAAAATGGGAAGAGATGATGCTCAACAGTGAGTCGTGTGTGTGGTGGGTGACGTGTGAAAAGCAAATTGGTTAGCTAAATCCATCTAAACAGAAATTGACTGATCATAACGATCAATCTTGTTATAGGTTTAAAACATCACCCCGTTATTAATCTATCCGATTAAATCAAAACCGGAGTGATTAACCTCCTTTCGAGTTTCTAGTCCTCAACATCAATTCATCACCGGCCACAAACCGGGCCAAAGATCTTTGTCGCCGCCCTAAATTCCCACTCAACCAGAAAAGGCCAAAGCAATCAGACAAAACAACCAATCAAACAATGGAAAATAATCAAACAAACAAAACAACTAATCAAGAAAGCGAATCACATCAAATCGCCTCCCCCACTTTCCTCTCCATTCCTCCCGGCCGATGGCGGCGTTTCTTCGATTCGTCGTCATCTTCGTCACCGCCGCGATCCTGATCACCGCCCGATGTTTTGATGCCAGTGCCGGAGACAACGATCTGAACTATGGGTAATGTTCTATGAATACTTCATTAATGATAGATCTATTTGTCGTCTCATTCCGATCAAGATCGGCCTCACTCATTTCGATTTCTTTTGTGCGGTTTTTGTGCTGACTGATTCTTTGTGGAGTTGTTGTTCCTTCGATCATGGGTTTTGTTTCCGTTGGAAATGAATGTCAATGCGATGGTGTTGAGGTCTCTTTGGGTTCTTGGAATCTTTGTGAATCCAGGTTGACGAAACATTGAGGGGCATTCGAGGGCTGAAAGGGGAAATGAATGAATGAATGACCAAGGAGTGGAGTACGAAGATTATGATGAATACGTGTTGAATGGTATGTATGGTCTATATTTGGTGGTGGTGCTGGTCATAGAACTCGTCGGACCAAGATCGGCTAGTAATCGTCATCTATGATATATTTTTCGTCCTTCTCAGATCAAGGCCGGCTGCCATGCCGAGTCATTGTGATTTCTTTGTATGGATGTGCGCATGAAAGAAAAGAGTAATTGCTGCTGTGGGCAATTTAGTTGTCTGTTTTTTTGACAGCCATTTGATATTCTCAATATTCATTTCACCATGAAGTTTAAGTTAGCAGGGAAGGCTTGTTTTACCGGATGCTAAGCAATTCTTAGGTTGTAGGGAAGAGTTGGTTTGGCATTTGTGCAAGGACACATTTTTTCACTCCGAGGAGTGTTTAACGGTTGGGTCTTTTGAGCCCTGATAGCATATTAGACCTCTGGGATTTCATTTCAAAACTAATTGACAATGAGAGAAGTAACGTAAGATATATATGGAAAAATCATTTGCGTTATAAAAGGTAGCGTAGTCGCTGCTGCAAATACTGTAGGTTGGTGATTTCATAATGTAAGTTAAAAAATCTATACTGAAAGTTGATGAATATGTATAATCAAAATTTTAGTGTATTTTGTAACTAAAATATAACTTGTATACATTCAACAAATTACGGTATAAACTTTTCAACTTATAATATAATCAACCTATAGTTTGCAACAGTCAGTACGTTATCTTTTACAGTAACAACGATCTGTTATATATATATATATATATAGGGTTTGTGGGGTTGATTTTAAATCAACCATGCCTGCCACTAAGTGTCATCTTTCATCCCGTATATTGCCACTCTTCATCCAATGAACTGCAACTTACATTTGCAAAAAACTCATGCAGTTCACAGGTGAGGAGTAGTAGCCATGTTGGCTGACTTAAAATCAGCCTCGTATTTCCATATATATATATTTGTAAATTTGAGCTTTCATATTTCAATATGGGTTGTATTCTCAACATGAAGGACATCTTCCTAGTAATGTGTATGATTCTATGATTCATCCCTAATCTGCATAGTTGGTGTGATTGCAGTAACTAGATACCCTAACCCTCTTTATGTTTGTGCACTGGGTACAAGATACTGGAGGCCATGTGTGAAAAATCTCCACATGATTTTGGCCTGAAGCAGCATCCGTAAACTAGTTTTGTGCACAGTAGTGACTAATGAGTATGTGGTTATTGTGGGCGTGATATTAGTCTAGCCATAAGGCCAGAATGGCATATGATTGGTAGCTCGATTCTTTATATCTGATTTCACTAATACTTGTAGAAGTTCTATGCAGCAGTCTTAGCTAACTTGAGGACATAAAAAAGAAAAAAAAAAGAAAAAAAAAGGCAGTCTTATTCGCCTTCCTATGAAATATAGAGTCCTAACTAGTGTATAGCTGCCCATGGCCTCTGGAAAGTGGACAGCAGACCATGCAATATCATTGGACATAGTTTGGCTATTTGAAAACCTGATTGCATAGCATATGCTGTTGTAGCTACCTTGAGAGTGGACCTGAAAGGAGCATTACGTTTGACACTGTCGGTTGCATCCTGTGAATTGAAGTGAAGTTGAATATTGACACTTATATGGATTTCTGTCTCTCTGCGTCAAAGTTTCTATTGTCTTGACTCTTGTTTCTAAGTTTTAGTTGGTCAGTGATGAGTTAGTCTCGTGGTGCTCTTGTGAAGTACGTAAATTGCTTTGTCGTCTGTTTCATCTATAATCTCTTTTAACCTTCTAGGGCATGCTTGAACCTGTGCCAGAAGACTGGATGTATCACGGACCAATGCTTCAAGAGCTGTGAATTCTCATCTAACCGGAAACCGACAGACAGTACATGGTACTCCCAAGCACCATTGTACCTGCAATGGAAAGAGTGGAGCTGCCGTAGCGACTGTCGATATCATTGCATGCTTAATAGGGAGGAAGAGAGAAAGAACCATGATGGCATCCCCCTCAAGTATCATGGAAGCTGGCCTTTTGGGCATGTCCTTGGGATTCAGGTTTGTGTCCTTCCTGAAATGCACTTTGGTAATGATTCAAAGGTCATTTATACCTTTCGAAATTGCACAAAGCAGATGGTGCCGAAACCTGATAGGAAAATGAGAAGGGCAACCTTATTCGAGAATGGTTTCTATATTGGTTTGATCTTTTTATTAGAATGAAAATCAAATAGTTGGATTCTCTAGCATATTATGAAAGTTGATCATTGTCTTGGAAATTTTCTGAGTACTAATGGTAGCAAAAGCAACTACTGAGGGAAGATGACTTAACTGATTCGCTTTACATAGTTTCAGGTGTTGATTATCTTTCCATAAAAAAAGTAGAAAAATGTAACTCTCTTCATCTGAATCATCAGGAACCTGTCTCTGCTGTTCTATCTACCCTCAATCTGGCTATGCATTTTCATGGCTGGTTATCCTTTTTTGTCTTTATATATTGCAAGTCACCTCTGAAGGCGAACGGGAAGACATATTACGAGTACACTTGGTTGTGGCATCTCTATGCGGTCTTAGCAGTTAACTTTTGGTTATGGCGTGCTGCTTTTCATGGAATGTAAGCACTCTTTTTTCTTCCACTCCTGTCTTATCATTCGGAATCGGTAGAGATGCTACTCCTTGCCAATTTTAGGACGTCCTTAAACTGAATTTCACCTCTATTTCTCCTTCTAGCATCATTTCTTGATAACCTTTTAGATCTTCCTTCTTTTTCTATATTTATTGGCAGATATGCAGACTTGACAGAGAGACTCTATTATTCTTCCTCAGTTGCATTTCTTGGTTATTCACTTTTACTGTCGATACTCCGTGCTCTCTATCTTAAAGCTGAGGCTGCAAGGGTCATGGTTGCAGCTCCTCTTATTGGCTTTGTTACGACTCACATACTGTTTCTCAACTTGGTGGAACTCAACTACAGTAATTCGCGTTCATCATTTTGCTTGTTCTACTGCAACAGCAAATCCATCCAGTAGTTTATTGACTTATCAAGATCATCTGAAGTGACTGTTTTCCTTTTCCATCTTGCAGTGCTGAATAAGGTAGTTGTCATCGTTTTGGTTGTACTTCAGCTACTCATCTGCGGAGCATGGGTTGGTCTTTCACATCCTCCATCACGTAGGAAACTACTGATGATTGTCGCAGGAGGAACTATTGTCATGCTTCTAGCAACATGCGACTTTCCGCCATACAAAGGTTTACTGGATGCTCAAGCAGTTGCGCAAACGATCGCCTTGCCTCTCACCTATGTTTTGTGGAGCTTCGTCAGAGATGATGCCAACGTCTCCACATCAACTCTCCTCAAGAAGGCAGAGTAGCAGACATTATGAGAACTTCAGGTGCTTTTTTACTCATTGAGATGGTCAAAGAGAATGGCCGAATACCTGAGTTGATTGGGTTGATTACATTTTGATATACTGTAGTGTACAGTACACGATGACAGGAAGTGCAAGGCCGAGGATGTTGGCAAAAGTTTAGGAAGAAATGAGTATATACACATCTGAGAAAGAATTCTGATTCACATTCCGAATTGAATTCGGAGTTTAACGCCTAACGCGTTGGTATCATAGTCCAGAATTTTTTTGTTAAGGCAGGCCAATAAAATTGTGTTTGTGGTCATCGTGAATGGTCTTTACTGTAATCTGAAGTCGCTTAGCTTTTGCTATGGTTGTTGCCCAAGCTTTTACCATTTAACATCCTTGCAGATGACAAATGTTGGTCGTGAAAAAAGGTGTCCATAAGGAAAATTACTCCATAATGGAGGAACATTGTTGAATCGCTACTTCTTATTGAGATTTACCAGCGGCTCCTATGAGCAAGAGGAGTTTGAGAAAGTAATACGATACACCTCCAATAGCAGCATACTGCAACTTCTCCGTTCCCTCAACTGGGAAGTCGCCGTCACCAGCACGGTTGAATCCGCCTGCTAACCATCCCAGATTTTTGTACCCCGTTTCGTGTAACTTCGACACTGCCATCATCGACCTGTAGACACATATACAATTCCACTTACTGGAGGAGCCAGTCTAACGCAGCATTTGCATTATCAACTTTGAAGGGCAGCACTGTACTATCAACTTTGAATAAGATGATGTCAAATACGAAAACTCTGAGGTGCTAATAAGGATTGAACCTGAGACCCTCGCCGCAGGCAACGAGGAGCGAGGATTCCTGATCAGGAACAACTCCTCGAACCCGGTTCAAGAACTCAGGATTGATAGTAGTGAATGCCTGCCCAGTCCAGAGGCCAATGTAGCCAAAATGAACCCACTTCTTAAGTAACGTGACGGGGCCATTGTCGGTGTCCTCGATGAAAAGAGGCACGTGCAGTGACCCTGTCACGTGCGCCTTCTGTCTCTCCCATTCCGGCCTCACATCTAACAGCACGAAGCCGCCGGAGCTGATGGTTGTGGCCGCTTCTTTTGGCACTATGGCCCTTACTTTGCCGGACTCTATCAGAGTCTTGGCTCCTCCAAGCAATGCTTTCACTTGGAAAACATGAGTAGAAAACGTTGGTGTTGTTTGGTGCTGAAGTTTTGAGTACAGGGAGGATGAGCTTGTGGTGTTGAGATAGTTTACATGGATAGCCATTTTCCTTGGTTCTTCTTTCTCTGATGGAAGATACGTACCTTATCATGAACTTTTATTCTTGTTTTCCCTATTTTTCATTAGATTTGTGGCATATTAGCATAGCAGAACTCTCTTGGGATGCTCTCATATGATTGATGGTGTCATTGTTGACCCTTGAATTACATAAAACATCCTGGAAATGTTGTTGTTTTTTTCTTTTTTCGAAACAAATTCTGGATATATATGTTTTCATTGCAATTAAAATTGATTGAGATTATTAGTCTCAGGATCTAAAACTTTGAATGTATTATAAAAGATGTGATTTGCGATAATAAAAAATGAAGAGTGCTATTTTTCTATTCAAAAGTGATTATATAATATAATAGCTATACCCCTATTTATAGAGGTCTGCAGGAGGTTACTTCACAGCGAACAACGTTCCGATATAACGAATATTTTACAACGAAGTAAAAATTTATGCAACTATTGACATCATCGATACGTCCTTATTTACTTGACGTTATGCATGCACAATATTATTTCTACTTATCACATTACTTATCTTTATTCACTTGTAAAATATTATATTATATTATAACATTTCCCCCTTGGATAATATGAGCATTGGTTGAGTACTAACGACTGTCTCATTAAAATCTTGGCTGAAAAAATCCAACAGGACAATAGAATAATCATCCCGTGCAAATAGTGCATAATGTACTTGATTCCATTCCAATGCTTGCGTGTAGATGCAAAGCTAAACCTTGCCAACAAGTTGACCGAGAAAACAATGTTTGGTCTTATACAATTGGCTAGGTATATCAATGTGTCGATAGTACTAAGATATGACATTTCGAGGCCTAGAAGATCTTAATTGTCTTTCTTAGGCCGGAATAGATCTTTCTTGACATCTAGGGAACTGACCACCATGGGTGTGCTCAATGGATGAGCCTTGTCCAACCTGAATCATGCAAGAACTTTCTATATATTTGTCGATTGATGGACAAGGATCCCTGTGGATGGGTGCTTCACCTGTATACCAATACAAAGCTTCGTTTTGCAGAGATCTTTTATCTTGAACTCTTTCTTTAAGTAATTACATGCTTTCATGATTTCACTAGTTGCACCGATTATATTCAAATAATCAACATAAATAGCGACTATGGAAAAACCATTAGTCGATTCTTTATGAATACACATGGACAAACTTGGTCGTTCACATACCCTTCTCGTAATAGATATTCATTAAGCCGATTATACCACACTTGGCCGGATTGTTTCAATCCGTATAAAGAGCATTGTAGCTTAACTAAATAAGATTTTGTGGCACCAATGAGCTTGACACTTTGTATCCTTCAGGGATTTCATGTGAATATCGGCATCTAAAGAACCATATTGGTATGTCGTAACAATGTTTATGAGATACATTTCCAAGCTTCTTTGGATATCATACTAATCAAGAAGCGAAACATAATCCCATCCATTATCGAAGAATACGTTTGTTCATTATCAACTCCAGATATTTATGAGGATCTTTGGACAAAAAGTCGTGTCTTGTACCTCACAATTTTTATTGATGCGTTGTTAGGACAATGCAAGGACAAGATCTTCCATTTCTATCTATTATGCAAGCACACTCGTATGGATGCTCAACTAAATTATGCAACAACGGAGAAGGACAAGCTTTTAGGTAAATCTACATCAGCAAGCATTATTCCGAATGCTTCTATGAGTGTCTTATTTTTTCTTTCTACTACATTATTTTATTGAGGTGTTTTAGGTGCTGAGAAATTATGTTTAATACCATGATCATCACAATAATTATCAACTCCTATTTGATCGAATTCAGTACCATGATCACTCCTAATTGTGACTTCGTCACTACCCTTTTCATTTTGTACTTGTCTTAAAAATCTAGTCAACAAACTGTAGGTTTAACTCTTTTTATATAAAAATATTACCCATGTATTTCTTGAGTAGTCATCTACTATAACTAGAGTATATTTCTTTTTATTTAAGTTCTTTACTTCTATTGGATCATGCATAACTAGAATATACTTCTTTCTATTTAAGATCCATGTACAACAATTCAAGGATTCTAACTATTTCTGATGAATTCATTGATTTGATATTTACTCCAGTCTGTTTGCCTTCTTGACATCACTTACAGACCTTATCTTACTTGAACTTGATTCGAGAAAGTCTTCTTACCAAATTTTCTAAGGACAACTTAGCTATGATTTTTAAAATTTAGATGAGCTAATATTTTGTGTCATAACCAATTTGTATCTTCAGCACTTTTAATATAAGAGTATTTAATTTGTGTTAATTGAGATGAATTGAAGTCTAATGCATAAACATTTTCTTTTCTAGTTCCTAGTAGTTTGACGAACTCATTTAACTTTAACAATGAAAATGACTTTTATCATTTTTAATCTATTCACACAAAACATCAATGCACCAATCGCAACACAAGAAAACAACCTGGCTGGGTGACATGTCTCTAGCCATTGATTTAGTCATTGATTCTTCACATGAGGATATTATAACACCATTTTCAATGGAGCAACGTTGCTCTTTCAAATTTTTTATAATATTTTGATTTTTCACAAAGATTTAAGAATGTGTTAAATTTGTGATATTTGACTAATATACTCCTCTTGGAGAAAGGGGGGGGGGGGATGATGAGCTGAAAAGATGTAACACAAAATAGAGAATGTTATATTATTTTTTACAAATTAACTTTATCCCTTAAGAAAACGTTATAAACATTATGTAACATCTCAATTTGACAAAATAATATAATTATTTTGAGATAAAAATAATAATTTTCATGTCACTTAAAGACTGTGCTCTTTTGAGTTGTTTTAAAATAAACGAAAATGTTTTATTTTTATGAAAGTTTTTAACATAAAAAATATCAAGTCATTGCAATATAATTATTAATTTTCTCTCAGTTATTATATTAAACTCACTATCATTACAAAATATTCTTTTTTTTTATATCAAAATTCACATAAATTTAATATTCACATAAAATTTTATGTCGAATTAATTATTATATTTAATTTGAGACGGAGTAATACTATTTAGGGACAAAGTAGAACTTTGTTAGTGTCAAAATGCCTGCAACCATCGGACTTGCTCCCATTCCGACACCCCAATGCAAACTGACGCACATTGTCCCGTGCAATCGGTCGAATTTCTCCCGGCCTGCTGTACCCGTACAATTTCTCTCCTCCATTGACCCACTCCTGACTCCACTCATGACTCATATGTTCATGTGGATTTGTTGAGTTATTTTTCAGTTACATAAGGCTATAACCTAAGTTATGTTTGATCCAATACTCTGTCGTCTCAAAGTAATCGAAGTTGTCTAATCGGATATGAGATTAAGAGTTCTATCATCAGAATATTTGAGTTAATTTTATTGTCAACAACATGAATGCTCATCCTTAACAGTATATATAATAAGAAGAAGTGTTTGGTCGAACTTAAAACATGTCAAGATCAAAGTTTAACCAATAGGCCCTTTTTTTCCTGTCCCGCATGTTCTTATTATCAAGGGTGTCCCCCAGTTTGTGTAGAACATATATGTTTATCTTGCAAACCAGATCTACTACTAACATTGATTTCCATGTAGGGGCTCATAGGGGTATTTAGTACTGCAATTGACAAGTGATGAGCAAAAGAGGAATTATGAGACGGAGAAGAAACATGTTTTGACAGAAGTTATATGTTGCATGGAATAAAAGTTATAGGACAATTTTAGTATTATTCGCCCTTTAATTCTCTTTAGATTGTATTTATCTCATTGATATCTTTTTCTAATTTTATTTTATTTTTATTTTCATGTGTTTATTTCATTGCATTTTATTATTTATTTTATTGAGTTATATATCTAATTATTTTATAATGTATGTTTACCCATACATTTTGTATCATTATTGAGAGGATTAGAGAATAATCTTTTTGTTATTTTTTTTTTTTTCAAACCCTATCATATTTCATCTTTTTCAAACCCTATCATGCTCAAGATAGATGGGTTTTGTCGTTGTTGTACGTTGCATAAGCTCTCTCAGTATAGCCATGGTCCAATTGAGATCGTCATAGTCAATAATATTAAATTACTAGGACCAACAAAAAAAAAATAGTGCATGATAAGATTTGTTTGAATGTACTTCAAACATATATGTAGATGTAAATCACGAGAAACCTGTCCTGGTATCAGGCGGCCCGTTGGCGACATCTCAATTCACCTTGAATATAGTATCGAGGAGCTTAGAACTAGCTAGCTAGCTGTATTTTCCAGCTTGAATATATGAAAGAAAATTTAGATGCATGTGAAATAATTGAAAGTGCCTTTATTTTTCCAGCTCATATCTCAAAAAAAAAAAAAAAAGGGGCCACCACCATTTTCCATCAACACCAATTCAACCACCGTTTCACAGATGAGCAACCCACATGCAACCACAACAACAAACATCACCA
The DNA here is from genome assembly GCA_001925005.1 of Drosera capensis. Classification (NCBI taxonomy): domain Eukaryota; kingdom Viridiplantae; phylum Streptophyta; class Magnoliopsida; order Caryophyllales; family Droseraceae; genus Drosera; species Drosera capensis. The sequence goes on along the minus strand of LIEC01010338.1, from coordinate 9,041 downwards.
GCCAAATCATCATCATCATCATGCAAGCTTACCTTTCAAGCTTTATCAGCTGATTATCAAATCAATAGATGAATGGAGTCTGAAAATCATGGTGAAACTGATTCAAAAATCGCCGAGTTTTCTGTGGGAGATCCGTTTCGGATTCGGATTCTCCTTAACAATCTCTTGCAGATTTCTGAGACTTCGGATCCCTAGCATCTTTTCCTTTTCCAGATATCCGCCGATGTCGTCGATCTCGGTACTCGAATCAGCTCCGAACTCTTCAAAACCACAAAAGAAAGAAAGAAAAAAACCAACACATATTAGTTCCGAAAGTAAACATCAGCTAGGAATACAAATTCAATCGAATCCGCATTGTCGAGTACCTATAGGCTTCAATGCAGGATTTAATCCACCGAATTGAGACAGAACTGAGACATAATCCACACAAACTGTCAGCAAAAGACAATCAATCGAATCGAATCGAACCGAACAATGAATGGAAATCAAATCGACTCCGTACTATACCTGAATCAGAGGGTTCATGAGAGACCAAATAGAGGACAAGGAAGCAGACGAGAGTGAGGATCGGGATAACATGTACGAGCCTTTCCATTCGAACACTCGATCCGCTTCGAATCATCATCGCCTTCTCCAGCTTCATCTCCTCCGCGTCCGGAACAGCCACCGTCGGAGACGACGCCGACGATGACGACGAGTCCCTCCGGTTGCTGCTGCTGACATGGTCGTCGTCGTCGTCCCTCGATGATCCCGCATTGATGTGATGGTGGTGATGCTTCGAGCCCGGTGAACCCAGCGATTGCCTCTGCATGTTCGATGAATTCTGTGATGTGAGAATGAAGGAGAGAGACAGAGTGATGACGGTTGAGGAATGAATTTTATTAATATAGAATCGAATTGATTGGGGTTTAGTTTTAACTTAATCGGGATTTCGGGAGATTAATTTGGGGGATTTTGGGGTTTAATGAGAATATGACTTTTTGCTTAGTGATGATAATAATTTTGGGGGACCAAGCTGGACGTGCGAGTGGGGAGAGAATTGGGAAGACACTCTTTTTTCTTTTTCTTTTTCTTTTTTTCCCCTTCTCGAGGTGATTCTTGAAGTGGTGGTTGATGTTTTTATGGAGTGATGTGGGGCCCAGGTGGAGCTGAGTTGGAGTAAAGGCCAAGGGTTACTTTACTCACGGCTGTGTTGTTTATTTTTATCCAAGGTGACCATCGTATTTTTTTCTTCAAATTTTTTTATTGGGCTTGGTGACCGTTGGATTGGGTTAATGCGTCAAAGAACTGGATTGAGGTAAGTTTTTGTTTTTATTTTTATTTTGTAATATCGATAATAGAGGGTAGTAATTCTTAACACAATTGAGTAATTTAACACAATTAATGCGATATTCTTTGATTTTGATTAACATAAAATAATTATTATAACGTTTATTTCCATCACGCTATTCAACACGATGACATGGTTATAATTTTGTAATGGCCTACAGAGTTGGGCCATACGGAATCAATTTTCGGAACCCAAGAGTTAGTACCTTAGAGGCCACTGGCCCATTTGTCTATTAGTTCTGGGACTATATCTGATTGAATCGGGCCGGCCCAACAATGGCAAAGCCCACAGAAACGGGTCCGATTTCCTCACACCCGGATCCGGGTTCTAGAACACACGAATATGCGATGCCGCCGCATGCCCTGACATCTTCGGCTATCATAAATCGAATCATTCGAACACAACAATCTTGCGAGAGAAGAAGCCGAAAACAAAAACCCAAACTCTATCTCTATACGTTGGTGTCTCCATCATCATCTCCATGATCATCATCATCGACGGTGGAGTTGAAGAAAATACTGAATAATAATTTGATAATTCGAGAGAATGGTGCTGTGGGAGTTGACGGTGGCGACGGCGTACTTCTTGGGGCTCAAGAGGACGTATCGGCTCGCCTTGAAGATCCAACGTCGCGTTATTAGCCCGAAGCGGCCAAAGATTCGACAGTTTCTGCAGAGGTATTGTGTTTTGGATTCTTGATTGCGAAGATTGTGTGTTGACTTCTTTGTTTCGGTGCATGTTTCGTGTTCCAATCGTTAATTGATCTGTTGCGGCGGTTCTGTTCTAGGGTTGGTATTTGTTATTGATTAGGTCTTGTTGGTATTAGGTTGAGCTGATTTTTTGTTATTGTAGCAGTCGTATGAGAAACTCAGGACAGATTCTTACTTAATTACTCGTATTTCTAAGTTCACACCTGGTAAACATGTAAATTAAGAGTCTTGTAAGGCACATGAGATGAACATGATCAGAATGGTAAAGGTAAAACCTTGATAAATGTTTCTCCATTAGGAACTGTCGTTCATGGTGTCATGAGTTTTTTTCTTCACGTAGAGGGTTTTACCATGGAAAAGCTATGCCAACGAGGGAGTCCCAACACATCCAAGTTGGGCCTAGTAGTGTAGATGTGTCAACAAGACACATATGGCGACCAAAAAAATTAATCTAAGACTCTTAATTGAGATAGGAAACAATATTTTTCTCTTAGAGGAGAAAGGTCGGGGGAGGGGGGGAGGGGCTTAAAACCGTGGACATATATACCTCTTTTGACCCGGTATTTGACGGGATTATTTTGGTTGTCGTCTTTGTCTTTAGTGTGAATGCCCTTTAAGTGTATGTTAAACTTTAGTTATTATTCACCCTTCCTTCCACAAAGGATACAACACAAGTACCACGCCTACATGTCGAGGCACACTTTTACTCGTAAACGTTCCAATGATATTTAAAAAAAAAAATTGTATTATGATGGCTATAATTCGCTGCAAGGCTGTTGTTTATTCAATATTGGACCATATGCTAGGAAGTTGATGATTAGACTGACTGAGTAGTCTTGATGAGCACGATTGCAGCGAATCAAGTAGGAGCTGAAAAGCTCAGCTGCCGGCAGAGGGTCCTAAGATGAAGATCACATTATTGGAGAGCCCTAAGATCATATTGTTGTTTAGACTTTAGAATGTTTGAACGCTTCTGGCTTTGCCGTCTGAGTTCTTGAAGGAGCTCATGGATGCTTTTGTAGTTGGTATCTGATAGTAGGGTAATTTTAATTGAGCAGTTGTGAGTAGTTGCGAGTAGTTATTCTACAGGATTGGTCATGCTTCATCTGTCTTATTGTAGTGGTCGATAAATCAAATATGCAGATGTTATAAACTCTAAAGGTATTGTTCTTGACAGATCTCCAGGATCTTAGATGCTTTAGGACATGCTAGTTGACAAGATGAAGTCTTCATTGGTGTGTTCAATTAATCTACTGTGTTTAATTAATTAGATAAAAACCTCATGGTAACACAAGATGTCAGTGGCTCTGCTTTGTTCAAAATGTGGGAGATATAAAGTTCATAACTTTATTATGTTAACTAATGCAATTGTCCATCAACAGAAGAGAGAGAAAGGAAAGTCATATCCTGATGGAAATTATTTCTAGTTTGATATCCAATTTCATCGCTTGAAAGGGAGAACCACAATCTGTCAAGGTTCTGTGGAGATCCCAAAATCCATTAAAGGTTGTTCTGTTACAATGAAAACCTGTTAATCAGATGCAAACTGTTTAGCTAACCAACGGTTATCAGATGGTAATATCTTAGCCACACAAGGTTATCTTATGGAACGCCAAAGCAGAAAAAGGGATAAAGAAAAAAACATGAATGTTGCTCGTTTGGAAATTCATTCATAGTCTGCTTTTACAATAAGCAGCATCCGCTCCGCTAGTGCAACCCCACTTCCTCAGAGGAGCATACTTATGGGACTAACATTAATGTATAATGGGTGCTGAATGGATTCTTAATTTGCTCGATTGGCATACTTCTCTAATAGCTCCCTTGATTATTCAAGTCAACTATGAAAGAACTTGCTTTTTTTGGGAGAAAATTGATATGACAGGAAAATATCTGTTATTTTTACAATGTACGGTCAACTGTGTTTCATTATTTGGTTATTCTGTATCAATACAGAACCATGGGGAAAAAACGTCAGTACAGTTGAGAAAGATGTTACATCCATGTAGTTTTTTTTTACCATTACATCCATGCAGTTGATCCCTTGTTATGAAATGAACTTTGGTTTCTTTTACCTATTGTATAAATCAGCCCTTATGATGCAATAATGTGCTCCAAATGACATGTGGTCCTAATTCAGCACCTTTGGTGCATACTGCCATACAACAAATTACAATAATAACCAACCAAAATCACCTGTGGTGCATCATCCTTACTATCCGAAATCATTTGAAGTGAATGCAACGAATCAGCTAGAGTTCAAGTTGATTTAGACATGATTATCAGCTTTTATTGCGACAGCTCCAAGTCGAGTGATTTGTCAAGATTCAAGATGAATATTTCAGATGCTTCCACTCTTCGTGCCAGCTCCTCTGTTACTTGGAATGAAACAGATTGCCCGATTCACTGATTTTATGTTGTGGGTTAGTCCTTGGTCATGCGTCTTTTGCTCTGCGCATTTAAATAACTCAACTGGCTTCTTTAAGCTGATAAAATGACAGTTCTTATTAGTAGGATGCAAACGCCATGGATATACAGCTGGGATTTGGGGCTGAGTATGAGAGCAAGGAGAATGCATCTGAAGGTTTTAGAATATGTTTGATGGTATAGTACAAGGTTTTAGAAAATTTATAGTTTTATACTACCAAAGGCACATATTCCAGAGAGATTGAAAGTTAAATTGTTGCTTGATAAATGCACATATTCCCTGTTGAAACCACCCTCTTTAGGAATGAATCATTTCTTTGAAATTTCTTTTGAACCTTAAGCCTTGTTGTAAACAATGGTAAGGCGGCTTCAATGGCATCTTGCATCTGCCAATGCAGATGCTCCATGCAGGACAGCCTCTCTTTTTCCTTGCCTGGCAAGCCTGCTCAACTTTCTTAATCCTCATGACATGAAAAATCTGTGATTTGTTATTATTACCTGTGTGCTCTTTCTCGCTGATGATGTCCTTTTAAGATTTTTCTTATAACTTATATTACTAAATTTAAAATGTCATGTTATATGTGTAAGTTGAATCAGTTGATCATAGTCCAATTTATATTCATGTAATTTTCATTTGGATGATCTATAAAGAATTTGTTCGAAGTTTCACTCTCTTTGATTTCTTTTAGTACTCATAACACTCTTGGGCGGCAAGTGAACCTTTTCCATGGCATTTGCCTATCTTATGCACATCGACCTTCTGTTAACCAAAGTCTTCAAACCCACTCATAATTGTCACAGGTGTTAGCAGTGGAATTTACATGCTCTTGTCATTGCTGTAAAGCATGTAGTTTACTCTCTGATTTCTTAGTCTTGATTGAAGTGTCATCGTTAGATGCATTTGAGAGATTTTCAAAGACCAGTGATGTATAGAACCGTAGGAGGCAAGTCCCTTGGCTAATTTTGGCAAGTGTACGAGACCGTTGGTATTTTGGCCAAGAGTGGTGATAGGCTACAGGCTTATAGACATAATTTTTTCTGCAGTTGGGATGTTGACTCTTTGATGCACTTTGTCATTCTTCCCATGTATTGTCTTTCTATTCTGGTTGTAAGAACGTGTTTTCCTACTCCCTTGCAGGCGAACGCGTGCAGTATTTGATGTGGCTGCTAAGGTTCACCAGAACATTCAGCAGAGAGACATAGAAGTTGGTCGCAACCTTGGTAACTGGATCCTGAGGTGGCTTGACCGTATGAAACCATCTGCTAACATCCGTGGGAATATCTGCTCCGAGAGGCCATCTCCTCGCATTCATGCCAATTCAAACATGAACAAGTCAGCATCAGACGCGCAGGAGAAGACACTACGGAGCTTCCGTGGAACAAATGGCAAAAGTCTCGACCAGGGTTCGGATAGGCTGAGATTCTCCACCAGCACAACCATTTGGCCGAACAGATCTTTCCCAACCATTGCCATGATGCTTAGGAGAGCAAAGTCGGTAGGCGCCACAAGCCAGTTCAGACAGTTGCAAATAGGTGGTCCAGAGGTGGTGAGACCAAGCTATGGAAGACAAGGATTCAACCAGGTTATTAGGAAGGATATTTGGGATTGGATGCATAGGTGCTGAAAGTGTGAGGATTGCAGTTGCGTATTGTGTTCGTCTCCTGAAGACATGGTTTATACACAAAAACCTTATATGGGACTAGGTTTTAGTTGTCTTTTTTTCTTGCAGTATGTGAAGCAGCTCTTCTGTCTAAAGCTTTAACCCTGTAAGCAACTCTTCTTGACAATGAATAGCCATAAATCAACTCGGGGATGGTCGACCAAGGAGGTAGGGGTCGACCCCGACCTGGGGCAGGTCAGCTAGATCTTACCCGAGTTGGGTGGTCTTCTTCGATACATCCTCGTGTCGTTTGTTGATTTATTTTCAACTTGACCATCCGATCCCATCTTGCACCCGTTGGGTTCTAGCATTGGTTGCTAAGTTTGATCTTGAACTTGAGCAAGTGAAGATTGTGTTCTTACATGGTGAATTAGAAGAGAAGATCTATATGCGTTAGCTAGAGGGTTTTTCATTGTCAAGAATGGAAGACCAAGTCTGTTTGTTGAAGAAATCATTACATGGGTTGAAGCACTTGTTGCGACAATGATATCACCGGTTTGACATTTTTATGGCAAGCATTAGATACACACGAAACACGTACGATCAGTGTGTGTATCATCAGCAACAACTTGATGGGAGTCAGGTATATCTTTTTACTCTATGTGGATGATTATTGATCACTAGTAGAGGCAAAAGAACGATTGATAGGTTGAAAGCGCAACTTAGTAGCGAGTTCGATATGAAGGATCTCGACCCAGCAAAGAAGATTTTAGGCATGGGGATCGAGAAGGATAGAAAGCATGGGGTCTTAACCTTGAGCCAGAAGAAGTATAATGAGAAGGTTTTAGATCGTTTTGACATGAAAGATGCCAAACTAGTTTCTACTCCTTTGACCGCGTATTTCATATCTTTGGAGCTCTCAACGAAGACTCAGGACGAAATGAGGAGTATGGCCTCAGTGTCGTATGCGACTGTAGTTGATTCCCCGATATATGATATGCACTCGACCCGATTTGTCATAGATAGTGTCAGTAATCAATCAATACATGAGCAAACCTGACAGAGGTCATTGGCAGACCGTGAAATGGATCCTTAGGTATTTTAAGGGTTCATTGGGATTGAGCCTCGTCTACGATGAAAGGTGAGGTGGAGGCAGTGAGGAAGTTGTGTGGTTCTCAAATTCAGACTATGTTGGAGATTTGGATCTTCGGAGGTCACCGACAGAGTATGTATTTACTTTCTGTGGAGGGTCAATTTCTTAGAAGGCATCTTGGGAGGATATTATGACATTGAGCACTACAGAGGCAAAGCTCATGCGCGGCGAGTGCGCCTCGGGCGGGTTAGAAAGAGTAGGACTCGATTGAATCAGAAATTCTCTGCAAAGCTCATGATCGTTGCATCAGCTGTGAAGGAAACAGTTTGGTTGAGAAACTTGGCTCTAGACTTAGGTTTGAAGCAAGAGAGTACAGTTGTTCATTGTTATAGTTCATCAGCTATTCACCTAACTCGTGACCAATGGATCATAAGAGAACTAAGGATATTGACATCTGATATTACTTTGTACGGGATGTGAAGGATGTCAAGATGATCAAGATCGCTATTGTAGAAAATCTAGCAGATATATTGACGAAATCAATTCCTCTATCAAAGTTTTGTCATTGTCTTTGAAGCTCTTAGGAGTGGAGGGCGGTTAGGCTTTCCTAAAACCTAGATGGAGGTTGTTAAACGACTATGAAGATTTTGACGATGATTTGAGTAAAGGTGGAAATATGTGGTCAATGGCCGGTGTTCCTATGGGCAAGTGTGACACCCGGGTGTGATTTTTGGTCCTATAGTCGCTGTGGATGACACAAAACAAACAGTACACGTTATTCAAACCTAGTTTCTTTGCTATTTAAAGGAATAAGAGCAGAGGTTTAGAGTGCATCGAAGAATCAGAGCAAAGCAACAGCTGCAACAGTAGGAGCATAAGAAAGCTATTATTTTCTTTGTTTCTTTTTGCTAAACACATTATTGAGCATATTAGAGAGATTTATTATATGAGACATGTCTCTAACTCTTATGTGCTCTCGGTGTTTGAGTATAACTCATTCGTACTCCTCGTTTGACTAGTGGATTTTTTTGTTGTCGATGATCGTCCGTGATTTTCTCCCGCAATGGTTTTTCCGTAAAATCTCTTTCTTTTGACTGTGTTATTTGTATTGTGCTTATCAGTGTTATATTTGTAACGTTCTAATTAACCCATTTAGATTAATAACGGTAATTTACTAATGACGATAAAATCTACGGACCTTTGATTGTAACAAAGGATATTGAGAAGAACAAGCTGGTCAGTTTGCTTGGCCGATTCTGCTACCTCTTCCTCATCACCAATTTCTAACAAGAACAATCTTTTACATTGATGCCCTGGTTTGTATATCTCAATTATAGCATAGTCCCTTGGAACGTCTCTCTGCCATCTCTGTTCTATTTAGACGCTTGATAAAAGATGTTAAGTTACTATTGGCAACACGGGTTGGTTTACTATTGCTACTAGCTGGTGTTGAATTGACTCGCGGGTTGAAACTGGAGTTATTTATATAACTCCGTCCTGGCGTGTATAGCATCTGAGTTTTCCTTTCAAAAGTTAGAGCCAGATTCATAGCTTGGACCAATGTGGCGGGTTGCGTCTCTTCCTCTAGTCATATTGCATCGGTTAAGCCTGATGTGAACATGTCTACCTGTTGATCAACTCTCACAGATGGTTCCCTGGCTAACAAATTCTGAAACTTGCATAAATAGTCATCAACTGTACCTGGTTGTTGTAGTTTTACAAGTTCTCCGAGTGGATTGCTACGCAAGGGTGGCCTCAACCGAAGGTTGCAATACTCTTTGAACACTCCCCATGTCATGTTTGGCTCTTGCTTTTCAATTTGATAAAATCATGGTTGTGCATCACCCAACATATGAAACGCGACTAGTCCTGAGCTGTGCGCT
>LIEC01010337.1:0-68320 GCA_001925005.1 Drosera capensis | reverse complement strand
GGGGGGAGTTGATGCATGGATACCTGCCGCTGTTTGCTGAATTCGCAATGCCCCCACCACCACATACCAACACACGTGACACGACCACGACGACAGATGATAAATCGGAATCAAATCATCAATCATCAAATTGGCATGCGCATGAGATGCCTAATTCAAAGATGTCATCGATGATAAAAAAAAATATCGTGATTTTTTTAGGAGTAGAAAATTATCGTGTTGACGGAACTTCTACTGTACATAGGAGTAGTTTTTAGTGGCTCGCTGGCACAAGCAATGACTAGTGGCGTCGACTAAGATGTGGTCGGCTAAAAATAGGGAGAATTTCTCAATACTGAAAGCAACAGATGGATTGTCACTATTTCGGTTTCGATTCAGTCAAACCTTGTTTAGAATTGTTGCAAACCAACCACGCAGATTACGAATGGATAATCTTAGTAGTCCAAAGACATCATAGACAAGAAATAATGTACCTGCCCCTCATCCCCATGCCTCATCGGGGAAACTGTCACCATTATTGTATCCATCTTGAAAGCGGAGTCAACACACACGTCTTTCTCACCATCCTCTCCAAAAAACCAGCGACAACACATGATTCCGGACACATCATTCGGTGCAGTGCAACATGCTGGAGTACTACCATAGATAAAATACAATTGCAGTAATGAGATGACAGTTTGGGCCAAGCAGATCCAGCTAAGCAGATTGTCGCTCAACTGAATTATTGGGCAGGCCCAATTTGACAATTCTACTCAATCCAGCCCAATTTCCAAGCTAAAAGGCCCAAAGGCCCGACACTCGGCTCACCAAAGACGAATCATCGACGTGGATGGAACCATCCTCCTCGTTGACTTGTCAAACATTTCCTAGTCATACACTCGCCAAAGCCGTGTCAACTGTATTCACCCCCATCCTCTCTCTCTCTCTCTCTCTCTCTCTCTCTCTCCGCCCTCACATTGATCGGAGCTCACAATCAAAACCTTAATCCGCCACCTCTCGCCACCGCCTCGCCGCCGCGCACCACCACCCAATTCACCACCACTGCTCTCCCCTCAATGGAACCGTCGATTCACTAGGGTTCCATCCCGACCCCACAAATCACCTCCCGAACCCAACCCTGTTCCTTTTCCTCCTATCGATCTTCCTTGAATTGATATCGATGGCTGTCAGGTCGCAATATCCTCCCATGCCGTACAATCACTCGGCGGCTGCTCAATTGCCGCCGCCCTCGCATGTCCAAAAACATCTTCCCCGATCCCAATCGCAATCATCCTTTCTCTGCTCTCAGATCGCGGAGTGCCTCCTCCATGATGGCGGCGATGAATTCTTCGTCGGTATCGATGGGATCTTTGATGTCACGGTGTGGTGGTGTGACGCCAGTGGCTGCGCTGGAGGATAAGGGTGGGACTAGGGAGAAGAGGGAATATGTGGAGAAGAGTAACTGGGTGTATAAGGCGTTGAGTCTATGTTCTGATGATGCGAAGGCGGTGTTCACTGCTGTGGCGGTGAGTTTGTTGTATAGGTCTAGCTTGGCGAAGCCGAGGCTGATTCCGATCAGGTCTACGTGTCCCACGCTGGATGAGGGTGATCGGATCTTCGCCAAGAAGGTAACGTGTCGTGAGATCATGGTGGTGTTGCTTGTGAAGAGTTGGCTTGCAGATTCCTTGGAATTGTTTGTTGTATGATTGCTGCATTTCATGTGTTTTAGTAGTTTGCTCTTGCCGACTATGATGTTCCAATATTATGTTTGTGTTGCGACTCCATAATGTCCGATCTATCAGAGCTCACACAACTAGAATATTTGCTTAGCAGTACAATCTGGTCTGAAATGTTTCTCATACTACTTTTGGAAACCTTGCTCGGCCCTATTAAGAAGGGGAGTTCTTGTCACTAGCTGTTCAATCCCTAATTCTGAGAATAGAGTACACCCCTTCTCAGTGTTCTTGGTGTTGATGCCTGCATTTTGTTATTGTGAGCAGCTTCTAAGGTTAACAGCGGGGAAGCAAGTTTTGGGGATTAGAAATTTAGAATGACATGATAATTTCTGGAACCTTGAGATGTATAGTCTTTGTTTTACAACTTGGGTGACTTGGAGGAGCCTTATCAACTTCCTTCTTTGATTCATTTTGATGTTGGAGTCAGTATTTGATTTTCCCCATGTGGCTGGAAAAATAGGATTTTAAGGAAGCTTTCTTGGATTAGCATGCGCACAACAGGGACAAGGCTTTATAGGTTCTCTTGGGTGGCCACGTTGACAAAAGGAGTAAAAGTTCTCAGTAGTGTTGTTTTATACCGTCGTGTTGGCTCCTGGCCAACCCAAGTTGGTCCTGTGTTCAGCTGCCGGTCTAGTGTAATTGTAAATTCATAGACCAATGCTGAATAGCTTATGCCACACCTATTATGGATATATATCAGTTGCCATCCTTCAGATTGCCACTGGTATAACTGTAGTTCTTAGCTGTTTGTTGGCAACGCCATAGTCGAATCACATATGCCACCCATATAAAGGTAAAATGCTCGACTTCTGATTAGACCATTTTTTGGTGAACTTCGGCTGCTTATTTGCTTGTGGCTTGAGAAAACCTTTTAACAATAGAAATTCGAGGATGCTTTTCTTTGCTGCTTGACTTATAATCTGTGTGTGATTGTGCTTTTCACTCATGATTTTCCTGTGCTTCATAATAAACCTTGTAAGTTTCAATTTTACAGGTTTCTTATGTCTTCGGAGAGCCTGAGGTTTCAGATATAGTAGTGTTCACGGCACCACCTAGCCTTCAGGTCAGGTACATTTCATCATTTGCCAGCACTTTTTTCTTGTATCTAGATGATTGAAAGAGTGACACAAATGTTGCAGAGGAAAATCAGTTGCTCTAGGGATGTTGCATTTGTCAAAAGAATCGTAACAAAGGCTGGAGATTGTGTAGAAGTAAGTACAAAATCTTCAGTTGCTCCTCCCTTCAATTGTATGTTTTCTGGATATCGATCACTAACAGGTCAATGTCTTATGATCTCTGATAGGTCCGGGATGGACAAATGGATCTGTCCAAGATGACGATTTCATCTTGGAGCCATTAAATTATGAGATGCCACCTCAGGTAACCTATTTTTTTTAAAAGATATTGATGCTTATCCATTAGGTGTTCGGGTTCTCGTGATCTTTACTACTCGCCTGTCACCCTTTTGCAGATAATTCCAGAAGGATATGTGTATGCGATGGGCGACAATCGCAACAATAGTTGTGACTCTCATGACTGGTGTGCAGTTTGCTTGGTATCAGAGTACTTCCATTAAGCCTGTCAATATAGACTCAGGAAGGATCAACACTTGGAACATTCCGACCTGCTTATCGTTTGCTTTTTACAGGGGCCCACTTCCGGTTGAATACATTGTTGGTATCTCAATCCTGCGGAAACCATTCATGAGTCTCATCCTAGAAACCACGGCATGGTAGTTTTGTGACAAAACTCTGGTTTTCCTCATATTGAGGAAGTCATTTGTTGTGGTAGGGTGGCTGGTTTCCTCCGCCATGAGGAAGTCATTTGTTTCACCTGATGGTATGATGGTGCCATTCGTTTCTTCTGTTCCGTGATTGATTGTTGTGAATATTTCATGTAATTTCAGTCGGATTTTGGCACTGCTTGATCTCGTCACTGGTTGATTTCTTTTGTAATGGGTGTCTCTTTCATCCTTGACTGAAACAATGTCATTAATGCATCCTTCCAGGCGTACACTGTTGTGAAATGGCATACACCACTACTACTACTACTTTAGATTGTCTTCTTAGTCCTCTGATAGGACTTGGTTTCTTTCATCACGATGTAATGCTACGTAGCCTAACGAACCATCCTCTCATTCTTATCCATTGGAACAGACGGATGTCCTGATATATCCCACGTAGCCGTGCTCGCATCAAGTGACGGTTTCAATATTCTCCTCACCCCCACCACGGCATCGTGTTTTGATGCCGTTAGGTATTCTTTTGTCCTTTAACAACACTATTCATCTTCCTATGTTTCTAAATCGAGAAACTCTAAAATAAGTTTCATGAGATTATAGCTTAAAATCTTAGAAATAGAACATCCATTATATCATCTCATGTTATGCGTTTTTCATACACAAACATAATGCAATACAATCAACATAGATCAATCATATGTCAAGCAGAAAAAAAGAAAAGGAAAAAAATTTATTTTTTCCTTAGTTTTTGTCTTCGACTTGGATGTTCAGGTTCAATGTGAAAATATATAGATTGAGACCAGTTTATATGAATGAGTTGATGAGATATTTATAAAAATAATTATGATATTTATTAAATTTTCACGCTAATCAAATCTCAACGATATCCTAAGGAGATATATTTAAAAAAAAAAAAGATTTGATGGATATTACATTTGAACTGACAGATGTCCTGATACATCCCACGTAGCCGTGCTCGCATCATCAAGTGCCGGTTTCAATGTTCTCCTCACCCCCACCACGGCATCGTGTTTTGATGCCGCTAGGTATTCTTTTGTCCTTTAGCAAAACTATTCATCTTCCCGTGCTTCAAAACTCCAGTCAACACCGTCTCAATCTTCACCATTCTCCGATGGATCTACGCCGTTCGATCTCGAGCCAAACCACCCTCGCCCTCACCATGAACCACCACCTCACCGCCACCACCATCGCGGCCTCCACGAACCTCGTGTTCTCCCCGATCTCACTCCACGTGGTCCTCGGCCTCGTAGCCGCTGGCGCCTCCGACAAAACCCTAACCGAACTCCTCTCCTTCCTCGATTCCGATTCGAAGGATCATCTCCGAAATCTGACGGGGGAGATGGTGGGGGTGGTGTTGGGGGACGGAGAGGGAGTCGGGGGACCGAAGGTGGCGAAGGCGATCGGGGTTTGGGTTGATCGGAGTGTGACGTTGAAGGCGGAGTTTAGGGAGGGTGTGGTGAGAGGGTTTGGCGCTGCGGCCAGGGAAGTCGATTTTCAGAACAAGGTGAGTTATTAACTTTATTGATATAGCTGATGATGTTGAGTTTGCTGTCATGGATGTTCGATTTGTTGTGTACTCTGTGGTGTTGATTGCTTGATATGATTGAGTTTTTGTTGCTGAATGGATTGAATCAGTTTTGCTGCGCAATCGAATTTCGCATTGAATCAAATTTTATTTTTGGTATTGAATGATAAATTTTGGAGATTTGATTTATAAGGCAGGGAGATTGGGAGTGTTTGAAGTGTGGCAAGCATGGATAGAAGAGTAATTTTGTCTGTGTTCGTGACATGATACTAAATGATAGATTTTGGAGATTTGATTTAAGAGAAATGTTACGACACTCGCTTTTTGCAATCTTTTTTGTCACTTTCCAATCTCAACCATGAAACAATGGCATCCACTTGAATTGATGATAAGTGTTTCAAATCAATGGATATGAGAGAGAGTGCACCCATTTCTCTTGATTTAAAGGTTTAGTGTTGTTCTTGCTTTTTGAAAGGATGTCGAGTTAAGATGAATGGTGGAAATAGTTCATGTGGTGAAGATTCAGGTAAGGTTGAGATCAGATTTCGATGGTGTGATTCGAATATGTGACTGGTAAATATCAGATATTAGTCTCACTTACACTGTATGGTGCAATATTGATTCGTTTCACTTCTAATACCGAAAGGATCAGAAGTGTGAATCTCCCAGATCCTTCCATGCCTCATATCATCCCCCCTGCTGCGTTCTGAAGGAGTGTCATGTCTCACGAGGAAATTATCTCTTCATATGTTAGATGCGAAATGCTGATACTTAGTTGCCTGTATTTTCAGTCCGTGGTTGAGTTTCAACACTTTTTTTTGTGGATAAATCACAAACTGGCTGGCTGTATAGTATGATAAGTTCGTGTCGTGATCATCTTCCCTTTTAGAAATGCCCGCAAAAAAGATGACTTCCCACTGGTCTATATGCTCAGAATAGTGGGAGGGTTTAAGTTCGAGTTAATAAGATCCAATTCTGTTGTGCCTTGCTTGTTCCCTTGTATAGCTTATAATTACCACTTTGTTTGATTTGTCTGGCTACCTGTCATAAGCTTATTGATATGCTGAGTTGCTGATTGACACAGTCAAATTTTATTTTGCAATGAAGGCCGTTGAAGCAACCTCTGAAGTGAATTCCTGGGCGGAGAAGGAGACCAATGGCCTTATTAAAGAAGTGCTACCTGTTGGATCTGTTGATCATACTACACGGCTTATTCTGGCAAATGCTGTCTACTTCAAGGGAGCCTGGGATGAGAAGTTTGATGCATCTAAGACGAAAGATTATGATTTCCACATTCTAGATGGAAGTACAGTCAAAGTGCCTTTCATGACCAGCAGGAAGAAGCAGCTCGTTGCTGCCTATGATCACTTCAAGGTGCTCAATCTTCCTTATAAACAAGGCGAAGATAAACGTTTCTTTTCGATGTACATACTTCTTCCTGACGCCAGTGATGGGCTTGCTGCTTTGGCTGAGAAAGTCAGCTCAGTTCCCGACTTCCTAGACAAGCATGCACCACATGAGAAAGTTGATCTCGGCCACTTCAGGATTCCCAGGTTTAAGATTTCATTTGGGTTTGAAGCTTCTAGTCTCCTAAAGGGTTTAGGACTGGGTTCTATTTTTGACGCTGGAGGACTCACTGAGATGGTTGAGTCGGCTGAGGTTGGTCGCAATCTTGGAGTTTCAAGCATATTCCAGAAATCATTTGTGGAAGTCAATGAAGAAGGCACAGAAGCTGCAGCTGCCACCGCAGCGGTTATTAATCTGCGCTCTATACGTATGGAGAAGAAGATAGATTTTGTGGCCGACCATCCTTTCCTGTTCGTGATCAGAGAAGACAAGACCGGAGTCGTGCTGTTCGTGGGGCATGTCCTGAATCCGTTGCTCACAGAGTAGATGATCTGCTACTCATCCACAAACGAGAAAAAGTATGTCGAGTAAAATGTTTTGTTTTCTGAACTCGTAGAACACCCAAGTAATGTTCTAACTTCATGTCGGAGCTTACTCGTCAAGAACATATCCACATTTGCTCAACCTGCCTTGTATATCGCTTCTCTAAATTCGATCACTGAACTGTTTCTGACTCTTGCTTGTAAAGACTTCGTGTATCTTGTTTTCATATGCCTAGTTGTGAATTCATAGAACTATAATGCTTTTCAAAATAAATTCACTATATTCGAAACAGATTGTTAAGAAGCAGGTTCGAACACGAGAGCTGTCATTCTTGTTGCCGTAGAAGGATTTTCTGCATGATGTTTTCCAGTGTGTTTTTATGTTTTGGCTTTTGTTCCGGTGCTGTAACGTATATAGATCGACCTGGTTACTGGCTGTGCTTGGACATGGATACGTTTGTTGTTCTGCATGAGCTTGTGTGTTTTGTTCTAGTTGATCGACATGGAGCTTGCTGGTTGTGATCCGTGTACTGTATCGTTTTGGTCCACGCGTTTTCTTTTCTGCACTCTTTGTTAATTTTGCGAGTAATTGACTGGGTGGAATAACCGACCGAGTTATGGGCAGAACAAATATAAAAAATGGACCGACTTGGGCCCTGAAGGGTATACGCGTCAGTAGACCCATCAAGCTTTTACAAGTCCTGCATACGGTATTAGGCTGTGTACTGGATTTGTGACCACACAAATAATAAAGTTTTGTGTGATTAAATCATTCAAGTTAGGGATGAGTGATTGAAATCAAAAATTCAATTTAACACGAGTTGATGTTTGATGAAGTTACTGATGGTTTTCATTAACCCAGTACTAAACTTAAAACCAATGAGCTAATACAATTCACAATCTCAATGGTACGAATCCCAAATCTCGGCACAAACAAACATTAATTGAAAGAGATCACACATCAAATGACAACCAATAATTTCTATGGTCCGGATCTGAACAATTAGTTGCCACTGTTTGGTACCATAGATGAGTTTCTACTTTCTAGTTTCAACCCAACAAACCCAACAAAAATCTCATCTTCCAAAATATTCCTTCTTTCGCTCAAAGGACAAAACTCACACCCTGCACTGCTTCAATTCCCATCACTTGCTGGGAGACTGTTTTTCCAATTACTCCCTCTTACCCATGTTAGTATAAATAACATTATCAATTATTTTATAGATCACAAAGTAATTACAGTAATTTAATTGATAAGTTTATCTAGATAAATTTTAATTTATTTATAATAATTTGATCGGAAGTTTTTTCGATACAAACTTTGACTTGTATTACGGGATAATCAGATATCATTTTTTCGTAAAATGATAGTTTAAATTATGTACTTTAACTCCGAACCGTTCACGTAATTTTTTTACGTTGTTAATACGAATAACGAAACTTCTTAAAATATGTATTGAATTGTAATATAAAAGGTGATTTTGTTATATTTGTTTTGGGACGAAGAAAATACTATTATACTATTTAATGTACATTTTGAGAAACTTCGTTTGTCGTCTGAATAAAGTAATAAAATTATGTCACTGATGTCTGACCGAAATATATAACTTAAATTATTATTAATATTTCACGATAATTTTTTAAAAAATAACGTTTGATCCTTAGTGTTTCAACTCTCATAACTTTTTGGGAGATCTTTTTTCCAATTACTCCTTCCGTTTTATATTATAAACAACATTATCAATCGTTACATTATTCAACATATATTTCGATAAGTTTTTTTTATTGTTATAATGATATAAAAAAATTATATCACTGGTTTCAAACTAAAATACATCATTTATAATTAGTGTTTCATATTTGGTGTAATTACTATTTAAATCAAACGTCATCTCAATAAACCTGATATTCAAAACGTTGTTTACATCTCGGGATGAAAAGAATATAATAATAATATTATATTTTAATTTTATTTTTCATATCTATGATGCTTTCATTGAATCTCACGATCAGGTCCCATTCTCATCTTCACTCACATTAACATCACATATACCCTTGTCATGAAACCTCTTTTTTTATACAGTCTGAGTCATTTTTTCCATATTTTTTTAATTCCAAAGTGGAATGACTTTGAGTTCCGTGCCTCTGCGTGAACACTGAACACCTACCTCACCAAGTCACTAGTGATATCTCACTTTGCTTGCTTGTGATGATCTGATCTTTATATGTTCTGGCGATTTCTGTTTTGTGAAGAAAAGAATCATCAAAATAAGCCAACCCCATGTGAAGAGGGTATTATCTAATTCATAGATAATTATCAGTGTCTTTGCTTTCCTTTTTCTTGTTTTGTTGTGTATTTGAGCAAAAGAGGGTAGAAGAAGAAGAAAGGAGAAGATGGTGGAAACAGGACATCACCGGCCACCGCCAGGTGAAGGTGTGCCGCCGCCTCTGCCGCCGTTTGGGGCGGCGAGGGGCCCGCTTTTTCCTCCTCAAGAACAGCTGTTGCATCTTCACTATTGTATCCACTCCAATCCCTCTTGGGGTCAGTTCTCTTGGATCCTTCTTCTTGTTGGTTTTTGTGTTGTGGGTTTGTTTTTGCTTGGTGGGTTTTGATTTTGGATTGATTTTGCTGTTGTTTGAGCTGTGGAGATGCAGATTTTTATTGGTTCCTGAGAGAATTCCATGTTAATTGATGCAATTGGTTGAGTTAATTGCACAAAACTATGATTCGAAAGTGACAAATTATGATCCCAAACTGATGCTTTTTTCATGCAATCGGGGAATATGTGGAAAGGCTGGATTTTCTCATTATCTTTGGGTATCTTCAGCTAGGTGGAGTGAGTGCTTTTAAGAACTTGGCCTTTTTGCACGATTCCATATATCTTGATTCTTAGCTTTTGAATGAATTCATGTTCAGAATTCAGTATCGAGGAATATTCAATTTGTGTAGTTTTGTCATATTTCATTATAGGAGCCATAAATGGATGGATTTGCTCAATGTTATGCTGCAAATTCTAGCTTTTCTGATAGTACTTGATTTTAATTTTGTTGCGAAACAGTGATTGTGATCTTTTCCTTGAGAAATGCCATTTCTGCGATATCTGTTGTTATTTTATTCCATCGAAACATGGAGAAGTATTTACAGGCTTAGGAGTTGTAGAGCATGTGGCTTCAAATGAGTAGCAAATATAGTTTCTGACAAAGTATTACCGTTTACAGTGCAAACTACTCTTCTTGGGTTTCAACACTACATAGTAATGCTTGGAACAACGGTCTTGATCGCCAGCACCATTGTGCCTCTTATGGGCGGGCACAGTGTAAGTGAAAATTGTCCGTCTTTCTTGTTTATGTATTGATTTTGATTAGTCATTAGATGTTGGGTTTATTGGAATTCCGAATTCTGATGGCTTTTGTTTATTGGACTTGAACAGGGTGACAAAGCCCGCGTAATCCAAACTTTGTTGTTCATGTCTGCCATAAATACCCTTATTCAAACTTTAATAGGATCTAGACTACCAACGGTGATGGGTCCTTCATTTGCTTTCCTCATCCCGATCTTGTCAACCATCAGCGATTACAGCAGTGGAACATTTGATTCGGATCATCAGGTAAGAAGCCTGTATCCGTTACTTAGCAAATGCACAGAATAACCACCTTATACCACATTTCTTGACTTGTATGCCTAATGAATCATGTTTATCATGTCCGCTTGTGATCCTTGACTGGCATGTTTTGCAGAGGTTTATCCACACCATCAGAACTATCCAGGGGTCTCTTATTGTCTCGTCGTTCATTAGCATCTTACTTGGGTTTAGTAAAGCCTGGGGAAACTTTACGAGGTGATGAATTGTTATCGAGATTTCCTTTTAGCTCAGGATGATTTAAATTCTCAAATCAAGGTGAGAACAAAGGATGGAACTCATCCCTTCCCCTTTTTCATGATTTTGCAGGTTCTTGAGCCCTGTTGTTATAGTGCCAATTGTTTCTCTTGCTGGACTTGGACTTTTTGTGAGAGGGTTTCCTCAGGTATCTATCTCGATTATTGCCCCACTCTCATATTTGAGAAGCTCTCGTCACAAGGTTGGGACTCAAACGGATCAGTCTCTTGCACCTCAGGGCAAGATTGTGTTCTTGATATAATCCCTTTGATCTGATTGTGGTTAAGAGATAATGGCATCGTGTGGAGTATCTGATGTTATCAATGAATCTATGTTGTTGTTTTGTGCAGCTGGCAAACTGTGTCGAGATTGGCCTGCCTATGTTGGTTTTGCTTGTCATCCTCCAACAGGTATGCCACATTTCAATGTAAATATATCATCTTCTTGAGATAATTCATAGCATGAAGCATAATATTCTTGCAGTATTTAAGACGCTTCCTCCCAAGGTTTCATCCAATGCTAGAGAGATATGCATTATTCCTTTGCATAGGCATTGTCTGGGCTTTTGCTGCCATCCTGACTGCTGCTGGGGCATACAAGCATGCTAAGCAGACAACAATGCAGAGTTGCCGTACTGATCGCTCATATCTCATTTCATCTGCTCCATGGTGGGTTCGTCGGGAAGCTTTATAAGTATTGATTTTTTGCTAAAATAGTTGATCCATCTGTTTGATGATTTTTTTCTTTGCCATGGCATGTGCTTTGTATTCTAGGGTTAGAATTCCTTATCCATTTCAATGGGGAAGTCCAATATTCAGAGCCAGCGACGTCTTTGGTATGATGGGCTCAGTGCTTGTTGCCTCAGCAGAGGTAATACTTTATATAACTAGCTTGTCTGATATAGCAGTACAGATTTCATGATTTAGGTTTGTGATCTTCGTAATGCTGTGGTTGCAGTCAACTGCTACGTTTTATGCTGCTTCTCGACTTTCTGGAGCTACTCCTCCTCCAGCTCATGTACTCAGCCGCAGCATTGGGCTACAGGTTCAGAAAATAGAAGTTCTTTGTCCCATTTAAGTTGGATGCAGTGGGGCTTCCTAGTCCAGTAACTTGGATTGTTTTGATATTCGGCAGGGTATCGGCATACTTCTTGATGGCCTTTTTGGCGCAGCGGTTGGCAACACTGCAGCTGTGTGAGTATCTTCTCCTGCCACCGCCACATCAACATTTTCTATAGCTTCTTCATATAGGTTAGATTGGGGCAGAACCAGGGTTAGCAGGGTTCATTCCCCCTATGGTGTTTGCATTTGCGTTATATATGTAGTGCAAGTGTTCCAACAACAGAAGGTTGATTTGATGCAGCACCACTGGATAATTTTTACCGATATCTTTGTAATGCTGGGACATCATTGGTCGATACATGGTTAAGCGTCTTTTAAACAGTTTATGGACATGAAACATTTTTGTCTGTTCCTTGTGGTTTTTGTTGCAGAGAAAATGTTGGGCTTCTTGGTCTAACTCGTGTCGGAAGTAGAAGAGTGGTTCAGGTTTCTGCTGCTTTCATGATCTTCTTCTCTATATTTGGTAATGTCTCCTTCCTGTTGTATGTATATGGATGCAACTTCTCTGTACCTGGAATTACATTCTGACACTACTATTTGTTGCAGGAAAGTTTGGAGCGTTTTTCGCATCAATCCCTTTGCCAATATTTGCTGCTATATACTGTGTTTTATTTGGGATAGTAGGTCAGTCATTTATTTCTTCCGAGATGATTGTCCAAACTTAACTGCTTTTGTTTTCCCTTTCACTAACATGTGCATGATCTTTAGTCGATAAAACAAACTTTGAGCTCTTCATTTTGCTTTCAACTGATGCAGCTGCGGCTGGTCTGTCGTTTATCCAATTTACAAACAATAACTCCATGAGAAACCTGTATGTTCTTGGGCTGACCCTCTTCCTTGGAATATCTATACCTTATTATTTCTGGAGCTACACGAATTCAGACGATCATGGTCCGGTTAGGACACATGCCGGATGGGTAAGTTGTTACCTTTAAGTTTTGTCACCTAGCACCCACGTAACGAGGACAACTTATCATTTCCACAACGCTTTTTCTGCAGTTCAACGACATACTGAACACAATATTCTCCTCACCGGTGGCTGTGGCCATGATCCTCGGAGCTAAGCTGGATAACACATTGGACGCAAATGAAGCGATCAATGACAGAGGAGTTCCATGGTGGACTCCGTTCCAGGACAGGAAAGGGGAGATCAGGAACGAGGAGTTCTACGGTCTCCCTCTAAACATCAACGAGTATATGCCCACAAGATTCCTGTATCGAAACTGAAACTGACATGTACATTAGCTGTTGTTTTGTATCCTAAGTTAGAATGCACCTTTAAGTCTGATTTTGTGCTTCCGGTAGTGCTGATAGAGATATACAGCAGTCAAGTAGGAAAACCGGGTCGAACTGTGTCTTTTTGTTGTGTGTAATCTTGATCCATCTCCCTGTATCGAAATTGCCAGACCAGACTCTTTATAAGGATCATTTGATAACTGTGATGATATAATCCAGTGCTGCTGATCCAGTGTTTATTGTATTTTGACTTGCATTCACAGGTTTTTAGCTAGTATTGTCTTGGTCTTGTTGGTGCTGATGGCCAAAATAAGAAATGCACAGTTAGGCAGGCTGGGACGAGAGCTGGGATGCTCTCACCATCATTCTAATCTGTATAATGCCCATTAACATTATTTTTCGTTAACCCTATGCATGATGGCAGGAACACTCCCCGGTTGCTTCGACCACAGCGTAGTGGAGGGAGAGGGGTCGAACTAACATCGTGTGCATGATGACCCATTTTTATTCCCTTTCGGTGCTTTAAGATAGCCTGTGACGCGGTCATGTATCCCCACACCGAGCCTTATCCTGGAAGAATATCTTCTTCTTTTTTACCATTTAAAAAAAAAACAAAAACAAAGAAGAGTATCTTTGTAACTGAGAGTCATCATAATGTGCCAGTGGGACCTTTCCAAATGCAATCTGGAAATTATTTGTACAGTTACGAGCATGCCATACAGTGGAGACTGATTAGAATAGTACGATTGATCCCTTGATAAAATAGAAGTCAATCGTTGAGTAACTATTATCATAATGAAGCGAGTCCAGTAGCATCTCAAGGGAATAGCCGTCGGTGATGCTTAGGAGCTCAGGGACGGCAGCTTGCAGATGATTCGACGAATCTGGGTCGAGCCCATGCAATGATCCATACTGAACACCCTGAGGCAAAAGACTAACCGGCAGAGGATGCTGGTAGCTATTTTGCAAAGCTTCAGTCACACATTGGTATTTTCGGTAGTCGAGGGACAATGGACTTAGGTTTAGTCAACTAAAAGGGGAACGAAAGATCCTCCCGTTCGGCCTTGAAGGTCTCCTTGCTAGTCGTCATCTTCATAAAAAATTCACAGCTCAAATTGAATGCTATTATTACTTCGAAAATAGGGAATTAAGGGCATCGGCATTTGAACTGCCGAGTTCGAACACCAAGACTAATGCAGAACTCAACAAGAACTAGCAGATTTTTCATTTTTCATCTTCTAGGAAAACTTCACTGGATTGGTTCGATTTTTTGGTTTTTAAATAATATTATTTATGCTGTTTTATAATGATTTTTAACGATTTTTATCTTAAATATTTTGAGAATCTGATTATATATATCATTCATTAAGATAATTTTATAAATTTTTACTATATATGTTTGTAACAATATATCTAGTTAAAAAAATGACGTAAATTATACTAAAAAAAGAAAAGTTAAATATATTCCTCTGTGCATTTTCTCTTTGGATCCTCTTCCTCTATTGGTTCATTTATGATAACCACCTCTAGTGAGAGAGTATACATGAGCAAGAGTGTTAGAGAGAGTGTAATTAGCATTTCTTAACTAAAAAAATACGAACAAATTGTTTTTTATTATAAAAATACGATTGAATGTTTCTTATTTCCATTTAAAAAAAATAATATCCACAATACTAAGGTATTAGGTTGTTTGAGTTTAAAATAATATAATGTGTTTGATATTTAATCTTAATAATCTTATATAAAATAATTATAAGAATTAATTTTAAACGATTTGATAATCGATTATAAACGGTTCGATTAATCGGTTTTTCCTCAATTTTGTCGGTTTAGTTCGATTTTAAATCACTGTTTCATTTTTGTAAACAAAAATCGAATCATTTTGTAATTGATTTCAGTTGATTTCGGTTTATCAATAATCGATTTGATCTCTGTTTTAACAGCCTTAATTCGCACCGTAAAAAAAAAAGAAAAAACAAGTTTTTTTTCTATAGAAATCGTCTATTATAAAAGAAAATTGTGTTGCTTTTTTTTATCACATAAATCTAATTTTATCACATATAATGTTGAATCTTATGATCCGTTCGTATAATTCGACGATAACGTTTGATTTTGAGAAATGGCAAGTCAAGCCACATTGTCGTTGAGTCTATATATGCTTATAGTAGAAAAATAACACAAGCGAAACCGAAAATCACATTTGAAATCTAGTCTCATGCCTAATCTTGATTAGTGATCTACAACCTGTGTCAAAAACAAACACAAAGAAACCAAGGTCTGTATGAAACAATATTATTGAGTGCAAAATCATTTTTCAAAAGTTCCGTCTAATAAACACCGAGGTAGTCAGACGCTACATCGCCGCCGCCGGCCGCTCAGACTACCAACGCGCGCGGCTGTTCAATCTCTCTCGCTTGGCACCCAAACGCTCTCACTCTCATTCGCACCACGTGCTCCTTTGCTTTCCCTCGCCGGTACCGCCGCCGGCAACCCATTGCCACCTGATTTTGAATTCACTCTCGGATTGCTCTGACCAGTTCCCAAAAAAGCGCCGCATTGCCGTCGCTTCGACTCCGTTCTCGATCAGTTACTGGGCATATCATAGGCAAGTACTCTGAATTTGGATCTTGTGTGTAGTGGTGGATTAGGTTTTTTTCTAGGGTTTAAGCGATTCTGACGATTTCAATAGTAATGTTGATTCGGGTGGTTGTTTTAGGGTTAGTTTTCACTCGTCCCATTGTGAGATTTCTCATTGTCTGCTTCTTTCTTTTTTGGTTTTCTTGGGTGCTTATGTTTCTTCGAGAATGAATTCTCAGAAAATTTGTTATATGAGAAGCGGGAGAGTACAATACTTTGAATTGGTAGACTTATGGGCTATGGCTTAGGGTTGCGATTTCCTAGGGACCTTTGGAGTACGATATTTTAAAAATTATAACTTCGTGTTCCTTACGAAAACCCAGAACCATGTTTTGAATCTTGTACATAGAAATGCTGTGGTCGGTGTGACATATGTTGAATTGTGTATCTGCAGGCAAAAATGGGAGACTTGTTGCGCCAAGTTGACAAAATGCGATGCTTATAAGCTGCCATGCTGATGGAGGACATATGCAAGCCTCGCCGTTGGTGAAGGGTAGGCGTGCTGGGTATTGTTCACCACCTTATTTTTTGTTTATCTCCCGTTTTGAGAGTTGTGTGTTTTTCGACATACTTTCACTACCTTGCTGGATCTGGCTACTTTGTCATAGATACCATGATGATGGCTGGATCCAGGAGTTTGATTTCCAAGGTCTATGGTGGCTTCGAGGGATCACATTTTGTGACCGCATTGTCCTCTTTGAGGACTAATGAATCTGACCTGGTAATGTCATCTTAGAAAATGTTGTGGTTCATTTTCATCACATCTAGGTATTTGATTCTCTTTAAATCACTGCATTTCATGTGTGTTCTCTTTTTTCTAGGTCATTGGTCTGTTGCAGATATTGCAAGGGAACTCAAGTTCTCATTTTTATTGGGATAAGGCTGAGAAGCAGTTCCACATAAAAGCAGGGATACATGTGGCACATCTCTCCTTTTCAAGTCTATACGAGATAGTGAATCAATTTCTGTATGCAGCCACATGTTTACGGCTGGTGGAGATGGTAGTCAATGAGATTGTCCTGTCTACAAGATCACCACCAACGCTGAGCGCATTTGTGTATTCAGTTTCTTCTTGGCTGAAGGTCCTCTTATTTAAGATTTACTTCTATTTAAACCATCTTTTCACTGCAGGGTAGCTGAGTTGTGTTTTTTTTTTTTTTTTTTTTTTTTTTGACTTCCACGAATTAGAGGTTACGAGATATGGCTTTGGCAGAGGAAGTGAAGATAAATGGATCCAAAGGTCACAGTGTTCCTACTCTGTTGGGAATGTCAAACTCTTTATCCAGGTTAGATATTTACGACGCCATCTTTTAATTATTAATCTTTGCCTGAACCTGTGCAGCATGCGCAAAAGCATGTCATAACAAATTATTGATGCTATCTTGTTTTGTCCTGTTATGCTTGTGACTGCTATTTTGGGAGGAAAATTTTCTGATGGTAATAATTTTGTCTTAGCCTTTGCTCAGGAGCTGAATACTTGTTGCAAGTAGTCAATCAAGCAGTTCCTCAAGAATATCTTGAGTCTATATCTTCCATCCCTGCTGCTGAAGTGGCCATTCGTGTTCTTGATTATCTTTACATGAAGCTTCATGAAGTTTGTCTTGTCCAGGGTGGTGAGGTTGTTTGGTTTATTGTCTTTGCTTCTGTTCTTATGTTCTCAGTATTCATGATTTACCTGTTTGTGTAATATCAAGATTTAAATTGTAATAAAAAAATGTTTATTTCAGGAGGAAGCATATCAGATGCTTATCTATTTATTTGTTGGCAGTTTACTGCCTTACATCGAGAGTATTGATTCCTGGCTTTATGAAGGAATCCTTAACGACCCTTTTAAAGAGGTACGTGTTTGTTGCTTGAGTTTTACTAGGTTTTATCTATCTGGCAAATACGACTATTTATCGGATTGTATGGTTTATAATCTCTGTAAACTGATTTCATGCACTACTTATGAAAGCAACTAGGGTGAAGAGTTTGAGGTGGATGTGTGAACATAGGAAGAAAGATAGGATCTGCAACAAGATTATAGGCAGAAAGCCGGGGTGTTATCAACAGAGGATAACTCAAGTTAAGTGCTATGTTTATGTGAAATAGATACCTTCTGATGCATCTGTAAAAAGATGGAGGAGGTGGAATACCGATGAGGAGTGTGAAGGAAATCTTGGATTATGACATGCCTTGCAACGACTTCATTGATAATGGCCGATACAACAACTTCATTGAGGACATGACACAAGATGGAGGAAATTTAATCCGTAGTTGTCGTTCCTCCTAAGAACATTTTTTTAAGTCATACAATTGGTTTGTGGCTTTGTGGCACCTTTTTCTATTTTTCACTGATGCATACATTTACCTTTCTTCTATGCAGATGTTCTTTTTTCAAAATAAAGAAGTTTCAATTAATGATACCGAGTTTTGGGAGAAAAGCTATCTGTGGAGATCCCCATTGCACCACAAGATAGATATAAAATTATGCAGTGTATCTCACGCTACACATGATAAGGAGCTTCAGTTGTCTCCTTTGTTCATTAAGGAGATTGCAGGTGCAATTATTTCTGCTGGTAAATCATTGCAGCTGATCAGGCATTCCCACGTTGCCTCAGATTCAAGGGTGCTAAAGGAAGATGACCTGAATAATATTAATAGTTCATCTAGTGCTTGCGGTGGAACTAGAATGAACCATGGGCGCAGCATACCAGGTTTGACACTGTCAGAGGTTTTTCTCGTGTCATTATCAGGTCTTATTGGTCATGGTGATCATGTGTTTAGTTCCTTCAAGCAAGATGACTTCGATGACTTAATTTCACATCTATCAGTGTCTAAACAAGAAGAGGTGTCAGAAGATGGAGAGAGTTCAGAAGCTCTAGTGAACTCTGGGAAGACATGGTTTGAGTTTTTGAAGGATACTTTATGTGAAAGAGGATATGCCACTCGCAATGAGAAGGTGCCATCGGAGAAGAATGAGGATCTTGCTCCTTCTTGCATCAATAATTTCCAAAATCTCAGTTCTTTTTGTGCTGAAAATCCAGCGATGACTGTCTGCAAGATCTCCTTAAAAATTAATAGAGATACCTGGAGTGCTTTAAACTTGTCTAACAACTTCTATCTCTACCCATTGGATGATGATGCCTTAAAGGAGGCTATTATTAAAACAAATAGCACAATGGCTTTCTCAGTGAAGGGAACCAACCGCTCTGATTTCTCAGAATTCAGTGGTCCTGCATCTATTCATACTCAGGAAGATATGAAAGTTTTAGAGAGACTATTTCCGTTTCCAACTATTCTACCTTCATTTCGGGTATGATTTCTGCAGGTTGTTGACATAACATGGCCATAACTACCTTTTTTTTTTTTTTTTTTTTTGGGAACTGATCTTCAGATTATGCAACAGGATGACCTTCATGTATCAGAACTCTTGCCTTTCCAGAAAAACAGCAGCTTGTCATCTAGACTCCAAGACTGGATTAAGACTGTTAAACCAAAGTCTACTCCACTTCCAATGGTTATCGTGCAAGAGTGCCTTATTTTCTACATAAAAAAGCAGGTAATTTTTAAAATTTCACCAGGTCGAACTGGTTTATATTTATTTATATTATATACTTACAGGTTTGAGTTTTCTTGTCCGTAATAGGTTGACTATATTGGTACCTGTATGCTGTCAAAGTTAATGAAGGAGTGGAAGTTGATGGATGAACTGGGGGTGTTACGTGACATCTATTTACTAGGCTCGGGTACCTATAATAAATGTTTCAAGTTTATATAATCTAATATTGTCTATCCAGTATACAGTTAATAGCTGCGCTTCCTCATGGTTGAAATTCTTGTGTCAGGGGATATGCTGCAGCACTTTTTGACCGTGCTCTTCAGTAAGCTTGATAAGGGACAGTCCTGTGATGATGATTTCGAGTTGAACATGATTCTACAGGTGCATTAAACTGGCTCTCATGTTGAATAAGATATACGGACTGTGTATACCCATCTGTAGGAAGTGCTTCTGTTTTTCTCAAAAGAACTGTCATTATCTAATGCAGGAGTCGATAAGAAACTCAGCTGATTGCATGCTATTGAGTGCACCTGACGCCTTGGTTGTATCTATTTCCAAACCCCTTGGTCTTGGTGCTGATCAGCTTAAAATGGCTGGCCTCAGCGCAACACCACTTAAAAGTCATGACAATAGCAGGGTTACCAATGACCTGAATTCTCTAAATTTCACATACAAGGTGCATGTCTTTAATCTGTAATTTGTAAGTATGCTGCTGCTCATGTAGTCGTGTTACATTGGATAATCAGTTATGCCCTTAAATGTGTGACTTTTTAAGGTTGCTTGGCCGCTCGAACTTATTGCTAACGCGGAGGCAATACAGAAGTATAACCAGGTACTTCAAAGAACTGCAGGAAAGATTGCTTCAATGGTTGTTATTATATTCGAGATGCTAATGCAGTCTTATTCAGGTGATGCATTTCCTATTGAAAGTGAAGCACGCAAAATTTGTATTGGATAAGGCTCGGCGATGGATGTGGAAGGTTTGTGATCTATTTTGATAAGCAATATATACATAACCCTCGGTTGATGATTGAAATCTGGATGATGATTGAAATTGACCAGCTTCTATTTTTCTTGGTATCACCGCAAGAATACTTGGTCATGTTCCCCTTTCTTTTCAAGCCTGTGCTGTTGTCACAAATTTACCTTCCCTGCTGATGTCATGCAGGGAAGAGGCACTGTAACTGTCAACTGCAAGCACCATTGGTTAGTGGAGCAAAAACTTTTGCACTTTGTGGATGCTTTTCACCAATACGTGATGGATAGGGTACGCTATTTTTATAATGCTTGAACGCCAATCCAGTTTTTATCTGAGTATAAATCTGATAACTAGTTATCGGGTAATTTTCTATTTTTGCTGCACTAGTTATCTAAGCTATTCCATCCAATTCGCAGGTATATCATAGTGCTTGGCGAGAGTTGTGCGAAGATATGGCATCAGCTCATTCCCTGGATGAAGTAATAGATGTACATGAGACATACTTGGCATCCATTCAGAGACGGTGCTTTGTTGCTCCTGATAAGTTGGTGGGTGATTCATGTAGACTAGTTTCTTTCATTGCGAACGTACTAATGAAGATAATATAATGAACATAATGTGCTGTTTGTTTTGTGTGGCTCTTAGTGGGCTTTGATAGCCAGTAGAATCAACATCATCCTTGGACTAGCTCTAGACTTCTACTCAGTGCAGCAGAGGATGAGTGGCGGAGCAGCCATCTCTGCCATCAAAGCGAGATGTGATGTGGAAGTGGAGAGGATTGAGAAACAGTTTGATGACTGCATTGCCTTTCTTCTGAGAGTAATATTCTAGTCTTTAATTTGAGCATGATAACACATGGACTGCAAATTTTTATTGGATTTTGATAATTAATTCTGGAAGATAGTTTTGAATTTATGTTGCTTATGGTGGAGGGCGTATAATGTTTCCTTCTCTGTTGTCATCTACCATGCCACGTTGCTGGCCATTTACTATTAATCCTGATTACCGGTTATACCCTGTCCGACATAAGAAAAATGATATGTCCAGGACAGAATTTGATACTAAGAATCATCTGGATATATCAAGAACATGTTTGTAATTATATATCCGGAGCATTTGGTCTAGCAATGTCAAGTTTCATCCCGGATCTATCATCTCTTGGCAATTTGTCTCTCCTAGATAGACACTCCATGAGTATATTGTTAATTTGTGTCAATAGGATATCCTCTCATTGCTGAAATTTTCCTTCTTATTTAATTTGCTGGCAGGTGTTATCGTTCAAGCTCAACGTGGGACACTTTCCTCATCTAGCGGATCTAGTGACTAGAATAAACTACAACTACTATTACATGTCTGAGGCTGGAAACATGATTGTCGCCCCGGTATCTGAAGCAGTCAAGTTGGGGAAGGCATTTCCAGTGAGAACAGGATAAAGTTACTCATGTACTCTCCTTCCATATACAATGCAACATCATATCACATGTTGTACTCATCATGCCTGATTTCCGTCACTTTCCAGTGTCGATTCTTTTACGGGAATTTCTGTTCCTCGGTGGATGAGCTTCACACTTCAGCATTGGAAATATCACTGAGAAGCTATTGCTGTGGGCGCTTCTGCTTCTTATGCAATCTGTGTGTGTTCCTCATGAGCTTCTTCCAGATTCTAAGAGACCCTGTGTTCGACTTGGTGTGTGTAACTTTGTGTGTTGAAGGAGAGGCATAGATGCCAAGCTGCGATTTCAGACGATAAAGCCTCGTCCTTCTGGGTGTAGCAATCATGTGCCTTGTGATTAGGCGATCGGGGCAGTCAATTCATGAGTTGTAAACACAGGATTGTTTTGGACTTGTGTATCTGTGTATATTGTACTCCCTCCGTCCCATAAAAAAAATATAATGTTATATTATTATTGTATTATTTAATATGTATTTTGAGAAGTTATCGTTATTTATTTTAACGACGTAAGAAAATTATGTAACTGATTCGGATTGAAGTACATAATTTAAATTATTATTACTGTTTTATAATAATTTTGTATAAAATAATGTTTAACTTGGATAATTTTATCATTGATCTAACTCAATGTTGTATATTTTATGAAACGAAGATAATAAAAGAATACCTAAGATGATTATTTGACAATTGTAGTTACTTGTGTAGCCCCTTCGATGCAAGGTTCTCATTTTCCATTCAAAATAGGTGGAACTTTTACTTATAGCTGTGGCCATGACACGAATTGTTTGAGTTGAGAAGGCACTTTACCCGCACATTGGCTCTCAAAATATATGACTAGCGTGTTTATATCAATTTTAACTCTAAAAATATGTTTGTTCTTACGACGATTGAGGATTTGTTGGTTCCAAAGTCACTGTATATCGGTTTGTTGACAAGATTCTATATTTATTAAGGGAAAAATAGATTTGTAACTAATCATAAATAAAATTATTTATTATTAAACTTTCAGATTTGGAAATGAAGGATTGAGATTAAAACTGATTTTCCAATCCAAAGAGTTAACACCAATAAACTTATGGGATTTAAAAAAAAAAATCAACTCAAATCAAGCATAATTTCAAAAAACACATCATTTTTTTAAATTTCATTTAAGTTATCCAAAACTTGTCAAATATGTCAATTTAGCTATTTTCGTTAACTTTCCTTTAAAACTAACGAAACTTTTTGGAAAAAATTAAAAATCGCTTTAATTAAAAAAATTACAAAGCCATAATCCGTTCCTCAATATTTCATCCTAGCACTAAAAAAAGTTTGTTTTTATTGATCAAATGGATTACTTCATAATAATTACCCGTTATATATATACTTGAAAATTTATATATTTTATCAATAAAAAGATAAATTTGAATGATCGAGATGAAAATTTTTAGAATTGAGTGTGGTTTGCTAATTATTTTTAATTAAAGTAATTTTTTTTGTTTTTTCAAAAGATTCCGTTAGTTTTAAAGAAAGTTAACGAAAATTGATAAATTGATTGACAAGTTTTGGATAGTTTAAATGAAATTTCAAAAAAATAGATGTGTTTTTTAAAATTATGCTTAATTTTAGTTAATTTCATTTAAATCTCTTAACTTATTTACGATTATTCATAAATTCACTAAACCCATTTATTAATACTTCTCATATTGTTTTGGTATTCGTAACAAATTAGGAACCCCCTTTGATCCTTGCACTTAAGTTGTTTGAACAAACCTTCCCACCTCTTTGTCTCGGATAGCTTGACCCATAATTACTTGTGTATGGTCTTTCAATTCAGCAGCACAATAGCGTACACAAGACGCTTAGATTTCCCAACAATAAAACAGCAGAGACCGAACAGCCTCGCCTCTTCACACTTCCCGCCATTTCCACACACACTCTCTCCTCTCTTCCCCTCCACGCAATCATGACGTCAGAAGCCGACTCACCGCCATCGCCACCATCAACACCACCACCACCACCTCGCCCCAATCCTCTTCTCACTCCTTTCACCCAAACCCTAACCCTAATCTCAAAATCCTGACCTCGCTCCCCTGCCCCTCGATCGTCATCGGAACCCTAACCCTACCTGTCCCAGATTCCCTTCCCTCTAGGACAGGACACGACTGTTTTTGGTTGAGTGACGGTTCGGGTTCGGTGTGCTGTGATCTGTTGAGGTTTGATTTGGGGATGATTGGGAGGACGATTTGTGTGTTGAGTTGGAATTTTGTTCCGTTTGAGTGTGATGGTGGGGCTTTGGAGGTAATTGAGTGGAGGTTTGAGGAGGGTTGGGATGATGAGAGGGTTGGAGTGGTGGGGGGTGAGTTTGGGGGTGGGGAAGAGAGTGGGAAGAGGAGGTATGGGGTGAAGGGTGTGGTGAGGTCGGTTAGTCCGGTTGAGAAGTCGCCTTGTACGATTGGTAGGGATGTGGGGAATGATGATGGGAAGAAATTTTGCGGGTTTGTGGTTCAGATAATGTCTTGTGTTTGTGAATCGTGTAGATCAAGCGATGCTGAGGGGAGTTTGGATGGTTCGGTTGGGGAGTTCGGTGGTGGTAGTCATTGTCTTGGGAAGGAAGTGTTTGTGTACTTATGTGGGTCAGCAGCATCAGGGCACCCTGTGTTTTCGAAGTTGGTGGGGAAGGTGATTTGTTTTTGTAGATTGATGAAGAGGTTGTTTTATCTTGACAAGGAAGAGGGAGTGATAATGTTTGTCACGACTTGTGAAACCTGGTTGTGTTTGCCGCAAAAAAGGATCGAGGGTTTATGTCAGAGTGCTTGTGTTGTGAAGGGGATGGGAGAATGCGGTGATTACGGTGGTGTTGTTAGGGGGATGCATTTGAAGGGGATGATTGTTGAGCTGGATGAAGAAGTTTGGCTTTTACTTACCAGCCCGCTGCTTACTCCTTTGCATAGCATTAGAGTTGGTGCTGTTGTGAGTAATCTGTCTCTCTGCTTTTGTTCCTTTGTATTATTTTACTTATATTTGTAGTTTAATCTTGTTTATGTTAATAAGTGCCACCATCCTGCAGATACTTGTGAAGAATGCCCATTTCGAAAATCCAAACTTTCCATGGAGGAAAATGCTCGTACTTGGTGCTTGCGTCAAGACTAGCATCTATGTGGTATCATTCTCTCCACTGGAAGAAAGGTAGTATAGCTTTGCCAAACTAAATTTAAGTAGTGCAGTTCTTTATATCATAGATATAGCTAGTAATTAGTAATACTATGCAATCTAGTTTTGCAGATGCCATATTTCATTGCAATCACATACCTTGTTGGAAAAGTTTGTGCAGTGCTTGCCCTTTTCAGCCAGACTATGGTGGGGTAATGTGCTGGATTTTTGTTACAGTTACTATTCTTTATCTTCATCTATTTGATTAATCTGAGTTGCATATCTCATTTTTTATCTTCAGGTTACTTCTCGTTGTCCAATGTTTTAGAAAGAAGTTCAGAGGGGTTTTCTTTGAGAAGGAGCTCCTAGGATCAAAGCGTGTAAATTACTCTGTGTGGCTATCATTTTAAATACTATGGTCTTTCTGGGATACATCGTACTGCTTCTTTTTATAAGTTGGCCCATTACCCTGTGTGATCAGCAAGAAACATAGTAAATAATTTATCTTGGGAATCATTAGTAGCTACATATGTGGTAAACTGATTCAGTTGTGTTACCAACAGAATGAAGGCTTGTGTCTTCAATATGCAAGTTTCATTCTTCCATCTGCCGAGAACCATTCAATGGTAAAAATGCATTTATGACACTATGATTTTTCTTCTTTTTTTAATGATGATATGCCACCGAAAGCGACGGTGCATATTGTCCTATGGGTATTTCAAAAGAACCCAATGAAGAGCATGCCTTGACTGGCTTCCCTTTCAAGACACCTAAGATTGATCATGCATGTGATTTGGTACAACAATCAGGAGTAAACAATCGTGATTCAGTCTGGATCAGTCCATGTAGCCATTTGGTTGATGTTTCTATACTCCCTGTCAACTGGAGTGGCCAGAAGTCTCACTTTGCTGATTGTGTAGAAAACCCTTGCTTAGTAACTTTTAGAGGTCCTCGTGGTGAAAGCGTGTTGGACTCTAGAATCTTACTTCCCAACAGAGGCGTGGGAAGATCAAGTATCTCTTCAAAGCCAAAAGAAAGTGTTGCTGCAGTTCAGAGCTGAATACTTTTACATGTATAAGGTATTTAGTATTTTTCATTTTCCCTCTACTGGTTACCGATGGCACAAGATGTCCTTTTGATCCTTTTACACATATATCGGCTAACTTCCTCATCCTGCTGTTGCAGTTAATGCGCATTGGCACATATTACATCAGACAGCATTATGAGAAAGATTGCCTTTGTTACCATGAAGATCAAAAGCTCTGTCAAAAAGTTGTAGTTGGTCCAGGAAGGCATTTGTGGAGCTTGTCATATACACCCAACGAGTTTCTGTCTCAGCCTAATCTCTCTCATAATCAACCATGTCACCGTTTTAGAAATGATATATCAGCTATGGGCTGTAGTCAAGATGACCTTTCACGTAGTTGTATTGGCCATTCCGACAACGGATATGTGGATATCCATCTCCAGGTATCAACGTATGCTATTGGTTCCTTGGATCCTTATAGACAAGCATCCAAGGAAGGAAGCATAACTTCAACTGGGTTCTCTCAGTACCATCAGATGAACTGGGATACCGGGGTTTTAAGCTCCGTGGATTTTCCTATAGCACCACATTCAGCTTGTCCTTTGCTAGAGGGGGATTTTATATCTGTTTGCAGAACCGTGATTGCCCTTTACAGTTCTGAGTTTAGTTCTGTGGATAGAAGGGATGCTGGTGGTATTCATCAGCTAAAGGCCTTCCGAGGAAGAAGGATTTTCATCTCTGTTCATGTCTCGGCTGATGGTCACATGGTAATTGCCTGCTGCAGATCTTCATCTTTTAAATATTTTTTGGTTGATTATAAGTTTTAATTACTGGTTAATAATTTTTAGGTGAAGATTGATGGTTCATTAAGTAAGCTTAATTACCCTGTTGGATTAGGACCTGGCGCTAATGTTTCCTTCCATCGAGTCCTTGCATTACGGTATGCGGGTGTATGGCTGATATTTAAATTAATGTGATTTTGATTTTTTTACTCTAAAATGGACGACCCTGTCTGAAATTAGCTTTGTTTTAATCAGCCTGAATGGATGGTCTCCCCTTTTTCAATCATTGAGACCCTTGGATCAACTAGGATCATTAGGCATTGAAATGTTGGTGGCTTTTCTTGGCGAGAATGTAATGCACCATGTAGGTTTTTGGCTCAATGATCAGTAATGGGTACAAATTTTAAAAACCATGCCGGGGCCCTGCTTAGTTGATCATACCATGACCTTAATTGCCAGTGCTTCATGCACAGGCCGCCATTCTATGTTCAGTCCTAGTGCACCTTTTCCATCTTCGTTACGTGCCAATTATTTAAACTTAGTTCTTAGTATGATGCACTGTCCCAGTGTGGCCAAGTGAAATATGCCAACTTGCTTGTGCTTACGAAGTATGCTTTTTCCAGTGGTCAGAATCGCTTGATATTGCTCCCAGTGACATTTATATGCGTCAATTTCACTCCATCCTAAAGATTTGGTGGTGTCCCTGGAGATATTTGCTCTTCGTCTCCTATTTGTGATTTGCCCAAGGGCGACAAGGATGACCTTCGAAGTTTTTGTGGTGAGGTAATTAATCTATAGATGCTTAAAGCTTTAATGGCATTGTCAATGGATCAGAAGTGAAGATGAGGTGTTGCCACTCAATGTCTGATGGGAAATTTGTAAATTGTCAGGTTGTAGCTGTCCATGTTCTGGTTCAAAAGAAACAAGAAACTTGACAAGGTGCCGTCCGAGATCCAGTGCAGGATACCTGTAGTTGATATCCCGATTGCTGGTTTTGTACTGCGTATGTTATTGGTTCTGTAATTAATCTGTAATTGTTTGCAATTTATTGATCTTGTGGCCATCGATTTCTCTTTGTTCGGAAACATGATGATCCTTCCAAATGTTTAATTTTCTGTTTGTGTTCAGCCATTGGACCTCTCTATCTCTTTTCTTTTTCAGTGTCTCAGTGAACACCTAATTTAGCATAGCTGACTTGTTTTTCCTCTCACCTGTGACCATTACTGTGTCTTAGATGACAGGGTGTCGCCTTGCAGTTGTTGGGCCAATGGTGAAAAGGCTGCAGCATTCTTAAGGTTACAAGATGACATGCCAGAGATTGAATCTGAAAGAAGTTGGTGGGAAGTGCAGCCAATGGCCACGAAGGAGCTTAACAACAACCTCAGCTTTCTTCTTTATGAAATCTTGAAGAAACATGGCAGCATCACCGTAAGAAACTATGGATATATGCTCGATTCTTTCTTCCAAGATATCCAGCTTTGCAGTGGTTCAGATTACAAGTTCAGCATTTCGGATGAGAATGTTTTGAAGTTCATCACCCTAAATGCTTGTTCTGGTTCTCTTTTGGTGAGTACTTTCCCTTTGCAAATACGTCTTATACAGCAATCACAACATCTTGAGTGATTTGCCACTTTTGGCATTGAATTTGAATTTATGCTCACGTTATGATAACAGAAGGCTAAATCTGTTTTTACAGAAGGTGGCGGGTCGGTTGATGTGCCCAGGTGGAGCTTCTGAGTTTGAGAAGTATCTTGTTGGGGAGCAGATGAAGATGGATGTAATGCCCAATATATGGGTTGAAGATGTTCAGGTGGCGAACCCTCTTGCTGAAGCAAGGGCCATACTTGAAGCTCTTGAGGACTCTTGAGTGATCATCTTGTCACGGAGGATGGTCTTCTCCAATGTGTCGTGATGAGAGTTTTTGGAGTTCAGCCACTGTTCCTTTGAATGGCATGTGCAAGTTTTGCCCAGAGAAGGACCTTTGAAGGCTAACTGTGTTGTACAGATCCATCGTTAAGTTACTGGGAATCTGTTCGGGTTGGTTGGATCTGGGTCAACCCCGAGATTCGACCCATATGATCGTCCATCTTTTGTTCCGGAATGGAAACAAAGACTCGAATGGAGCAGTATTTCTTCACAGAGAAGTTCATGTTGGCCAAAGGCAGAAAATTTCCTCGTATTGAGGTTGCAGACTTGCAGTATCTATGTGAAGTGATCAGATTTTGAGTGCTGTCACTGCATGATTCCGGCGATCTGAATGATGACAAGAAACCTGTGATGTATGGCATGAACATCTATGAAAATCATGCTTAATCAAACAGTTGTCAATGGTGCAAGCTTTTGGCACATCACTGCACCTGCCGGGAAGCTTTTAGCAAATCAAGATGATGGAAGTAAATTCACTTCATGTTGCGAAACGTTGCCCCCATTTTTTGAACTTATCGTGATATTTTATGTGTAATGTATGGACTGTGATTAAAACTTCGCACGCACCATGTCAAGGTGGAAATCAGGAAATTCAATCCTCTTTCGTTTTCCGTACGACACATCAATTCGGACCCAGGCGGCGTGACTAGTACGCTAGAGTGACTCGAGCCGCACTAAGCAAATGAAGAGTCCAAAATGGCGTTGTCATCACTATCCATCTTTCGTTTCCCTCTCTTCCCATCACTCTTCCATTCTTACCCTCACTTCAAGTTCTCCCTCTCCACTCTCCGCCTCGCTCGAACCCTCCCCGTCTCCGACTCAAACCCTAATCGCCGGAGCATCGCATCCATGGCTTCAAAGTCGGCGTCGACGGAGGCGGTCCAACAGCAGAAGGTGACCGCTCCCTACGGCTCCTGGAAGTCTCCTATCACCGCCGACGCCATTGCCGGTGGACAGAAGAGCTTGGGCGGCATCGCAGTTGATGGTGCCGGTCGGCTCATCTGGCTCGAGTCTCGCCCTACTGAGTCAGGGTATGTGGATGTGATGCTTTGAGTTTTCGCTGATGTTGAGATTGAGGATGGTTTGTGATATGATTGTGATGGACGGACTGAGGATATTCTGTGTTTGATGAAATGCGATCTCGGTCGAGTGATTGTGATTCTTGTGGTGTCAGATGCGAAGCATGGAGTTGAATTTGTTGAACTGTTGACTGTAGTTTAAATGAATTTGTGTTTAATGGAACGGAGAGTTCGATCATACTCGATGCTGAATGCTACTTAATACTACTATGTTATGGTTGATATATATCTTTATGATCGGTTTTGGCTGCCACTCGAAATGTTCGTTCACTATCCCCTTACAATCTTTGACTGTAGAATTGATGTAATTCAGATATGACATGAATATGGAACTCCTTCAGAATGTAACGAATTAAGTGGCAAAATGTGCTTTGTATTTGTGATTTTTAATCAGAATGATTCATCTGGCTCGAGTCTCGCCCTACTGAGTCAGGGTATGTGGATGTGATGCTTTGAGTTTTCGCTGATGTTGAGATTGAGGATGGTTTGTGATATGATTGTGATGGACAGACTGAGGATATTCTGTGTTTGATGAAATGCGATCTCGGTCGAGTGATTGTGATTCTTGTGGTGTCAGATGCGAAGCATGGAGTTGAATTTGTTGAACTGTTGACTGTAGTTTAAATGAATTTGTGTTTAATGGAACGGAGAGTTCGATCATACTTGATGCTGAATGCTACTTAATACTACTATGTTATGGTTGATATATATCTTTATGATCGGTTTTGGCTGCCACACGAATTGTTCGTTCACTATCCCCTTACAATCTTTGACTGTAGAATTGATGTAATTCAGATATGACATGAATATGGAACTCCTTCAGAATGTAACGAATTAAGTGGCAAAATGTGCTTTGTATTTGTGATTTTTAATCAGAATGATTCCATTGCTTTCCTGGAGTTTAGCTCTATATTGCAATGTAACTGCGAAGTTGTTGTTTTGTGTTCCTGTTTTTTCTCCCCCCCCCCCCCCCCCCCCTATTTAGACGGAATGTTCTTGTGAAAGAGCCAGAAAAACTTGGAGAAGCACCTGCTGACGTTACTCCTAAAGGTTTTGGAGTGCGCACACTGGCTCAAGAATATGGAGGTGGCGCTTTTGCAATGTCTGGGGATGCTGTTGTATTCTCAAATTACAAAGATCAAAGGCTATATAAGCAGTCAATTGCTTCTGGAGGTTGCTTCTTTGTCCCCTTGAGTATAGCTGGTTTCTGGTTTCTGTTTTCCATTACATTTTGAAGCATACTGTGGTCTGAAGAGTTAGCAGTGAGGGTGGTACTTTTAGAGTTCTACCCTAAGAATTTTGAGTTCTACTTCAATGTTTTTGATTCAGTCCTGTAACGACGACCATTGTATTACTACAAGAATATCAAATGTAAAAAGACAGAAATTTCCTGATTATCATATTTTGTGTGCGTTTTTCTCCTTTTTGGCAGGCTCCTCTCCTACTCCAATTACTCCAGATTATGGTGGACCTGTACTATGCTATGCTGATGGAGTGTTTGATCCACGCTTTCAGCGTTTTATCACCGTGATGGAAGGTTCTTCACTTCTTCCTCATTTCAATGTGTGTTCTGAATATATTCATATCTTAAAACTAGAATTCAGTTCCCTGCTTGATTGCTCTTTTGTCTTGAGGCAGATCATCGCCAGAGTCAGTTACATCCGACTACGACAATTGCAGCTGTAAACATCGGTGATGACTCTATTAAAGGTAGAAATTACGTTAGATATGGTTAATGGTTATTTTCGTGCAACTGATTGTACTGGCTGGTATCTACAGAAGTCGTGATTCTTTACCATACAATTTTTCTTTTTCTTCATTGTACTGAACTATTCAGAACCTGAAGTTCTAGTTAGTGGCAAGGACTTCTATGCCTTTCCCCGTGTGGATCCCAATGGGGAGCGGCTGGCATGGATTCAATGGAGTCACCCTAACATGCCATGGGATCGGTCAGAGCTCTGGGTGGGCTATATTTCTGAGAATGGGTAAGCCAGATTTATTTGGTATTTCATTTTTACCTGGTGCCTGCATTTGTTTTCTGATTGATGCTCTTGAGTTTTGGGATTCGCTACTATCCATCACAATAGGAATTTTCTAATAGGACTTACTAGATTGGTTGGTTGTGTGTATTGGGATAAGTTGGTGCTCTCTGCTCATCTTGTATGGTTTTTTGGTGTAGTGAGTCATCACTTATTGCTGGTGTTCTTTGTTTTCTCGTAGATACTTGGCAGTGTTAAAACTTTGAAGGTAACCTGCTCAACGCAGCCTCTTCACCTTTGGATCAATGATTCAAGTTACACAAGAGAATCTCTTAATGTTTTGGTGTAGTGTATATCGTACTGAACACTGCTCGCTTGACCGGTTTGATTGTATGGTGGTTGTTGATTTTTAAGTTAGCTGATATTGCATCCACGGAAGAAAGAACCAGCTGGACTTGGTATGATAGTGTCTGGTGGCATTCCTATTGAAGCTTTCCAGGTTGTTGTAGTTATCATAGAACTTAGCAGGTTTTAGGAAAACAAAAGA
Source organism: Drosera capensis (assembly GCA_001925005.1). NCBI lineage: Eukaryota > Viridiplantae > Streptophyta > Magnoliopsida > Caryophyllales > Droseraceae > Drosera > Drosera capensis. The sequence goes on along the minus strand of LIEC01010337.1, from coordinate 36,112 downwards.
ATGAACTGAGAATTTAGCATATTGAATTTGTTTTCCCCCTCCTCCAGCTTCCTGTCTACCTAAGTTGGTGTGCTGTTCAACCAAGGAATGGTGACTCGTGATGCCAAAATGTATATGATATCTGTTTGGCTCAGCACTGTTTGTGTGTCCTCGCATGCAGTCATCTGCCCTGTGAGAGTGGAAGCTTTTCTTTTCTTTCCTTCTTTCTATTTAGCGGCTTTTTTGGGGTGGGGGTGGAGGTGATTGCTTGTAGTAGCATATCTTGGTTTAATGTGTCGTAGGGTGTATGAAACTGTATCCTTGATCAATACTCTTTGACATTCTTTACAGTGTGGTAGTCAAAAGTGTTTGTGTTGCTGGCGGAGACCCTACTTTAATCGAGTCTCCAACTGAACCAAAATGGACTTCTAAAGGTATGTTCGGAATTATTGCCCTAGCTGTTTGACAGTTTCTCTGGGCATTTTGGGGCTTTATCAACACGTGTCTCTTTTTACAAATGAGGAGTTCTTCCTTGTTACTTTCTATTTAGGACTTGTTCCGACGCTAGCTTAATTTGAGCTCGATTTTCTGATCCATTTTGCACAAATCGATGCAGGGGAGTTATTTTTTATTACTGATCGGAAAAATGGGTTTTGGAATCTCTATAAATGGGTAAGAATTGCCACTCCTAGTAATACATCGTAAATGTTTTGAGTGCTCTAAACAAGTTGCTAACCAAAACAAATGTAAATTACAGGGAATATTATGCTTCATTTTCTTAGTGAAGTTATTGCTTTCATCATTTTTTATCGGTTTGGATCCTACACAAAAGTTTGTCTGGATTTGCTTGGCCTTTAGATTTACTCTGATTGAATCGGACTCTCTCCCTCTCCCTCCCCTCCCCTCCCCTCCCCTCTGTGGTGGGTAAAACGCTGTACATGCAGAACCTGAAGTTAAACCAATTTTTAATACTTCTATGTGAAGCTGAGATGTCACTATTGTCATGCATGTGCCTTAAAACAGAGTGAATCAAAAAACGAGGTTTTAGAACTGTACTCAATGGAAGCTGAGTTTGCTAGGCCGTTGTGGGTTTTTGGCATGAGCTCTTACGATTTTATCCGGGAAGATGATCAAAGGAACTTGATTGCTTGCACCTACAGGTCAGTTTTTGTTTGTGAAGTGGCATTTTTTTAATTTTGTGTTGATTTGTCAGTGATTCTGTCTACTTTATTTATGCTTGTAAAGTAATGCAATGTACCTGTGATTGCAGGCAGAATGGAAGATCCTATCTCGGGGTTCTGGATGATTCTCAATTCTCTTTGCAGCTGCTTGATATACCTTTCACTGATATAAGCAACATTGTACTTCTGCTCCTTTGTGCTGTGGACTCCGAAGGCATCAAGAGGACATTGCTCACCTTATTCTTTTTGTTTTTGCAGACTTCTGGAAAGAATTCTTTATTTATTGAGGGTGCATCTGCTGTTCATCCATTATCGGTTGCAAAGGTGTATTGCCTGTCTTCTTATTGTTTCTTGGTTTTGATTGTGGTTCCTATTTTTGTGTAAGTTCATGGCGACAATATTTGGATCTATTTTTGGTCAGTTTTGGCAAGTTAAATCTTCTGCTTAAACAGGTTACTTTAAACGAGGGAAAACTAGAAGCAACACAGTTCACAATAATGTGGTCATCTTCACCGGAAAGTTCTCTATACAAAGCACATTTTAGCTCCCCCGAGTTCATTGAATTTCCTACAGAAGTTCCAGGGCAAACTGCATATGCATACTTTTATCCACCCCACAACCATTTTTATGAGGCCGGTCCAGAAGAAAAGCCTCCACTTCTTCTGAAAAGCCATGGTATGTCTTGTCTGGTAGTGATACATATCGACCATGTTGGTTTATCCCACAAAAGAAAAGTCTGAATATAATGTAACCTTTGTGCTGCTTGAAATGGCATTGTTTGTGTATGATAAGAAGAGGTTTAACTTTATTGTTTATAATTTGGATGCTCCCACTCATGTCCCCTAGGTGCTACTTATAATATCGTTTAATATCCCTGTGACGTTATTGAACTATTGAGATTCCAAGTACACGGGACATATAGCATTAGCGTGCACTTTGTCAGGCTCCACATAGGAGTGTCATCTGTTTCTTGTGCATGAAAGTTTTATCGTGATAGTATGGTACTGGGCTTGAATAACGTAAACTTCTTAACCCAGGGGGTCCAACATCTGAATCGCGTGGAATCCTTAATCTCAGTATACAGTACTGGACAAGTCGTGGTTGGGCATTTGTGGATGTAATTATGGTGGAAGTACTGGTGAGCCCTTGCCTATTGTATTTACACGCCACATTTTCTATGTTGTCGTGTATCGTTTGATAGTAATGTTTTGTTTGCGTTGAAGGTTATGGGCGTGAATATCGAGAGCGTTTGTTAGGAAATTGGGGAGTTGTTGATGTTAATGATTGTTGTAGCTGTGCTAAATTCCTGGTATGCAACTATGCTGGTGTTAATTCCTGATCGATAAATGATTAAATAATAACTGTTCTTTGGCTTGGTGTGTAGGTCGATAGTGGAAAGGTGGATAGTGGTCGACTTTGTATAACAGGAGGCTCTGCAGGCGGATATACAACACTGGCTGCTCTTGCTTTCAAAGACACTTTCAAAGCTGGTGCTTCCTTGTACGGAGTATGTGCCTTGAGACCCCCCCACCCCCGCCGCGGAAAAGAAGGAAAGAAAAATAAACCCTAAACCCTAAAAAAAACTTCCCTACAAAAAAGGGCGGGGAAAATAAAAGAGAGAATATTATAAAGGCATTAAATGAAGAAGAAAGCGTTGACCTAGTGCGAGTCCATTGTGAAGGTACTTGGCTCAAGTCACTTGACTGTGTATTTAAACTGCGATGTCGTCATGATGATTACGATAAGAATTCGCAGCAGCTGGTTTCCTTTGCTGGAAAGAGTGTAGATTTCATCACATCATCCCTTAAATCCAGACACTGGAAATCAGTTTCCTTTCAACCCTCACGTGATAAACTACATGATGAGTTCACTCGGCAGCCAGTATCCTCCAATCTTTTAAGGCTTAATGCACAAGCTTGTTGCAGTGCACTTATTCGTTTATCATGCTTATTTACATCCACTGTATTTAGAGTAATACTATGTACACTTCGTCCTCCTAGATCTTGTCTATGACATGAAATATTTTGTTGTTATTTAGAGTAATTTTAAGGTAGATTAATTGTGTGTTTGAATCAGATTCTAATTACCTGTTGATTGATCTTGTCACTATCGGCTAACTTTTGTTTTTTGACGTGAACAGGTAGCAGACTTAAGCCTGCTCAGGGCAGAAACTCACAAATTCGAGTCTCATTACATTGATAATCTTGTTGGTAAGTATGTGTTCCTGCCAAATCATTTGGTTGCACCAGTAGCTTAGACAATGCGTTCCCTACACATAATGTTTGTTCCACAAGTTCTTTACGCTCTATCTGTGGGCCAAAGGTGCCTTACATTCTTCTTGTTGCAGGAAGTGAAAAGGCTTACTTTGAGAGAGCTCCAATCAATAGTGTTGATCGCTTTTCTTGTCCCATAATACTTTTTCAGGGACTAGACGACAAGGTGAGCATTTTCTGCTCATATTTATTGAACTTTTTACGCTGAACTCTTTTTTTTTTTTGAAAGTCTGAACTCTTGGTTTTATTCGACTCTTACCGCCTATCTAGTGTTAGAAGCTTGCTTTTTATCCTTCCACGTTCCTCAAATGCGTAATAAAGTAATCAGTGGAGCTCCACATGGGATCTTTGGAAGGGACAGATGCCGTTTTGTGGTATTATTAGCTTTGCTACGTATGTGAAACTTCCAGAATTAAAATTTGTAGTATCATTATGATTATTAGTATCATTCTCCAATCGAATAAGAAATGTAGTTCTTTTTTTCCCTTCCCTTTTTAATGGGTCTGTAAATATTAAGTCACCACGTGATTTTCAGCATTAAAAGCATATCATTTACGAATCAGAACATTAGAATTTAGAAGCATATCGTTGGATACTTGCATCCAGTAGAATTAGAAAATTTGAAGGAACGAACATTGCTGAACTTTGTTGATAAAAGATGACGTATCCTACAAGTGTAAGGCCGCACTGTGCGAGGAAGGAGCAATGCCATGGATAGAAGTAGATAAGTTTAGCGACATTGTTGAGCCAAAATGTCAAAACTATCTTTTGAGCAAGGGCGACCTAATTGACGATCCATGGAAAATCATTGCTTGTAGAAAGACTTGACTTCCTGTCTGAAGTTGGTCAAAAGATTCTTAATTTTTTTTTTACAGATATTTATTCAAATGAACGTTTCTGTGGATGGGAATAGGCATAGCCAGACAAACCAGTGGGGTTTTGGTTGCTGATGTTGATGTATGCTAAATGGCAATCCTGAAATTTGAACTACCACATGTGATTGATTTCACAATAAGTTTGTATTCTGTGTGGTGGGTTTGAAAGGGTCTAGCTCCATTATCCATATTAGTGTACATATCATATCTAATCCTGACCTGTGATCTTCTGATTTAGTCATTCGGCACATGCTTGACAAAATTCAATTGGCTAATTAGGAAAAACATGAAACCCTTCCATCGACTAATATCATGAGCTGTACCCTGCAGGTTGTACCCCCTGATCAGGCTCGGCGGATATACCGAGCATTGAAGGATAAGGGCTTGCCTGTAGCCCTTATTGAGTATGAAGGCGAACAACATGGTTTCCGTAAAGTACGTGCTGTGAAATGAGCCCAAACGTATATAAAATTTGTATATTCATTTAACTGGGTATGCACTAAGTTCGTGTTCTTCGATGCACAGGCTGAGAACATCAAGTTCACTCTTGAACAACAAATGGTGTTCTTCGCTCGTTTGGTGGGGCACTTCAGTGTTTCAGATGACATTACTCCGATCAAGATTGACAACTTTGACTAATTTGATTGCTGGTAACTTATAGTTAACACCGAGCTCAGCTTAAACGAATAATTCACGCATAAGATGTTGCACTTGAAGGTGGTACTGATGTATCCACAAGGATGATTGTATCTAGTCAGTCAGTATGAAATTTTATACCCCATTCAGGTGACCTTTTGTATGATTCATAACCCATGCCTGTGACCTTCTATAAGTTATCTATCTGGTTTGCCATTGCTTGAATATGTTCCATCTACAATCATGTCTTCGTAGTTTGTTGCAGTATATTCCCCTTGTTGATTTGACATTTTGCGGCAAGCTCGGGCTGCTTATGCTTGAATAGCTCTACCTGTTTATGAAGTTGTCTGCATGCATAAAATTGAGACTTGGAAACTGAAATAGTAAAACACAACGGGCATGCTGCTAAATGGTTCTTTCTTAATCGAAGGTTCATCTGATAATATTTTGCACTAACTGTTCGAAATCACTCGAGCAGTAGAATAGAACTTGAGCTGATACAACTTTTGAAGTCTTGACACTGTGGTCTTAGTGAACTCTAGCTATGTAGAATTTTGCAGATACTGATGCTCGTAGAAGTCTCTGATGAACATGGTAATGGCTTTTGAAGTCGAATTGGGATCCCCTGCAGTTTGAGGAAAGCAGTATAATAGAACTTGAGCTAATACAACTTTTGAAGTCTTGATACTTTGGTCTTATTGAACTCTTATAGCTATGTAGATTTTTGCAGATACTGATGCTCGTAGAAGTCTCTGGTGAATATGGTAATGGCTTTTGAAGTCGAATTGGGATCCCCTGCAGTTTGAGGAAAACTGCACATGTGCAGTTGAAGATTAGAACCGTTGGATTGAATATAGGTTTGTTTGATGGTTAGGGTTGTTTTTGTTTTATTATGAGTATAATTTTGTATGCGGTTATTTTTATTAAGTTTTTTTAAGATGTTTTTTAGGATTGATATTTTTTAATAGGGTTTTAATTTTTTTCCATGGCTTTTAATACCAAAAAAAAAAAAAAAACCATCTTAACAACACTTGTGATGTTGGATGATTAACGGCAGACGATCTTCTTCCTTTGAAGTCTGACAATTTGGTCATATTGAACTCTTATTGCAATGTCTATAATTTTGCAGCTACTGATGCTCGTGGACGTCTCTGATGAACAAGGTGATGACAGAGCTCTTCGTATTCTTTTGTACAGTTTCACAGAAGTTATAGATTTGTACTTGTTTTGTTCTTCTGTACACAGTACCAATAATTTAGCAATATAAATTGAATATCAACCCTATGCGAGTGACCCAAAGCCGTTTGCAAGTGCATGAACTGTTGGATTGACGGCCAGCCGGCCAAGAATCCCTTGCTTATATGGAAGGAATGTCTTCTTCTTGAGATCATCTGAGACTGCCTTGTTGAATGTATAATGCATCTCATGAGCTGAAACCTGCCCGTTTCTCCTCGGACTGGGTGGTGGATTGGCTATTGCTAGGTGGGTTGAGCTTCTGGTATCGTCATTTCTTCTGAATGCAGTTGCATATTTCTTGAATGGATCCTTATCTGAAGTTCTCCCTTCTGACGCGCTCCTGAACAACAGGAAATCTTTCAACCTCCATCTTCTGCACGATTTAGACGAAGAAGCTGGTAACTCTGTGGCAGGCGAAGCTGGAGGCTTCATATTCGAGCCAGATTGCTTCGTTTTCTGCTGCTGGCGTTGCTCTTCTTCCCATGGGTATCTGGACACCCTTGCTGGAGAAAGCGATCGTGCTGATCTACGTGCAGTTTCAGAGGCATATAAATTGTAGCCCCTTTCTCTGCCTCTTTCTTGCTCCGTCCGCTCAGGTTTATCCTTTCTGTTTTTAGGCAAGAAACTGCTCCAAAATGGCTTCTTACCTTTAGATTTCGTTGTTTTTGGTGAGAACGGAGCGATGATAAGCGGGGCGTGAAGGGGTACCACCTCTTCCACTTTCTGTACACCGCGAGTTCCATGAGACGAGATAGTAGTGGGAATCTTAGCTGGTGGAATATTGCCTGCATCATTTGTTGCCAGTGCAGGAAATGAAAATGAAAAATCATCATCTTCTGGTTCAGGTAACAACCCGGAGGGGCTAGCTCTTGGAGATTCTGGCCCCAACGCATCACGGTATATTGCGGCAGCGCGAGCTGGACTTGTCGGAGCGCTGAAGTAGAATTGTGTGCCGAAGCCTCTTGGGCTCGGAGGGCTGCCAAAACATGGTGGTGAACGGCCGCCGTTGAAGTCGAAATCGATGGCCGGAGAAGGTATGTCCACCGCCTTCATGGCCATTGTTTGTGGATTCCGTTTGCTTTGTTGTGACCCTTTTTATATGATGGGTTTTGGGACAGAATCAGGTCTACAATACGTATAACGTGGTTTATATATGAAAAGGAATTGATAGGGGAAGGAGAGGGGGGTGTGTGGCATTGATAGGTTAGTGGCATGGCTTGTTTGACCTTTATGCTTGTTTTCAAGGATTTCAAAGTCGTTAAAGCCGTCTTTGAATAGTTTATTGCTCATGTTTGTCAGTTCCTTTTCTTAGACACGTATCTAAGCATTTATTCTTCTACTATATGTTTTTTCCAAAAATTAAAGAAATATGATTTTTCTTACAACTTGTGCTGTTTTTTAGTTTGAATATTTTGACCTTTTGCTGCAGAGGACAATTACAACAAAATAATCCGTTTTCTAGAAACTTGACGTGGTAATGAATATATTTGCTGCAAAATAAGATTTAAGAAACGGGTTGTGATGAAAAAGAAATCTCAAGAATAATAGAAGTGTGAAAAAGGAGAGAAAGCTTTTTGGAAAAGAAATGTATTGGAAAATACTGGAGTATATTTTTCTGTCACTTAAACAAAATATATTTCATTAAAACAGCAGTTATTTTTCTGCTCTGTGCTATGAGATTTCTTGAAATAAAATAAATGTGATGTTGAAGGAACTCTGACTTGGCCTCCGTTAGGTTACGGTGGAGTTAAACTTTGGGTGTTGTGGCTGCAGTCTTGCAACAGCTTCATAAACTTAACTAAATTGACGTCCAAAGTTAAGTTTTTCCACTCTTCTAGAAAAACAAAGTTTATTTGAATGAGTAAACATGCTGATGTTGATAGGTGCACATAAGAAGTCTTTGATACTACAAATATAGTAAGAATTGATCATCAACCTTAATCCTCAAACACTGTGTTTAAAACCTTTTAGTACTTGGGATATTCCATCTTGGTAATCATTGTCTTCATTTTGACACCTAAACCTTGAAAGATGGATACTTGTAAAGTATCAGTGGCTTTTATCTTTAACCACCATGGTCAAGGGAGAAAAAATCTACTGGCTGAATACCTTTGACAACGTTTGTGGAAATCAGTTAATTGTCGACGTAAACTTTTATTTTACCTCCTAACGATGTAGGCTGTTTGATAATAAGCGTTATTCAGGAGTACCGATTTGATGGTCATAGTTCTAGTTACGGATAGACGCAACAGACTTGAAGGCTCTTAATGTTTTTGGGTATGGCTTAATGTAAGTATCTATTTACTTGAGAAATTGGTTTTGTGACCTTAGCCATATATATTGATTACTAGAAGTTATTGATTCCGGATTTGGTGGAAAACCAAAATAACAGATTTTATAGGAAGATCTTTTCCTTTCCCAATCCAACCCCAAATGAATCCAAAGGTGTAGTTTCAAATGATCTTGACTAAGATGGAATTTACACGTTTGTCGAGTAGCATATTGTCAAAAAGTGCCTTTGTGGCCATAGAAATTTGAATGGAACAAAAGAATCGAACTTATTCAAGCCCCTAATCAACCACTACTTGTAAGCTTCACTTAAGCGAATTGATCTACGTCCTAGTTTCCGTGATCATTTGACGTATTCATTTAGTTACTGTATTGTGTTACTAGTGTACATATATAGTCTGAATGGCGATCTTCGAAGTTTGGAGCAAATAATTGGAATAATAAGATTGTGTTTTTTAAAGAACGTTGTAAGATATAGCGAAAGTGTTTTCGTTGAGTGATTGTGTCCATGTGAGAAACCTCAAATAATATAAGATAGAAGCTCGTCTTCTGATCGCAAATGATAGAGAAGACCAGGGGTTGTCCTTCCTTGGGTTGCAAGTCAAAGCACAATTTAAAGCCACACAAATGGACTGTCTGATATGTCCAACAACAGCCTGGCCAACAAATTAATCAGTAGAATTAAAGAAAGATTTGACTTTTTTGTCACCCTGCGGTGGTTGGTTATGGACCATTGATTGATTTGTTTGCTTCGGTCTTTCATCTTTGCTCTCTGCCTTCTAGATGCTATTTCCATGTATTTGAGAAAATGTGACTGATTATTATACAGTACTTGACCAAGCCTAGTGTCATTTACTTTTGCGCTTGGAATATATTATTATCTTTATTTCAATTTAATTATAATGAATTGGTTTTATATTTTTATTGAATTTTTATAAAATTTGATAAATAAAAAATATTTTTTTAATGATATTGGGATGGAATTGAGTTTACGAAAGAGAGTGAGAGAAGAAAAGAAAGAAGAGGGTAGAAAAATTTAATTATATTAATACAAATTAATTATCAAATAAGAAAAAAATAAAAATATACAATTAAATTGAGACTGATTAAAAAGTATTGTAATTAAATTGAAACTGATTAAAAAAAATATTATAATAAAACTAAGACTGATTAAAAATATATTATAATTAATTTGAGACAGAAAAAATAATACCCTATGAAATAGGAAAACCGCAATGTTCATACGGCTTGTGCTACATACTAGTAGTAGTCTAGTACCAGACTGCATGATTGGGTGGCAAATCTCTGTTTTCTTGGTTGGGTTGTGTCGATGAGTCGAAGCTGCTGTTAATCTTTGGTTGCATTCTGCATGAACTCCGCTGCATATTGAGCTCACGAAAAGTGAAACCTGAGCAGAAAATCTGTTAGTAGTGGTAGAGCTATTTCGACCGTATATTGAACTCCGACCACTTACGGTTTACATAGCAACATATTTGAGTAGTCTTGGATTTTCCGCTGTCAGGTGTGTATTGCTTGGCTAACGAGCTTCCACTGGCGGGTGATACATGTTTTAGGGTATTGTTTTATGGCATTAGGCTTCTCCATATCAGCTTCGTCATTAGTGTAACTATCCACAAACCCGACAAGTCCAACACTTCTTGAGAAACTGTTCCGATACAACCGACCTTTCTCTGTGAGCTCTACTTTCTGTTCCTTGATCGAATATCATACTCCGCCTCTTGTTTTCGTAGGCAGCAGTGACTCGTGACACTACAGAGCTCAAGAATGTGTTCTCATACAGGTTAGATTTCCTGACCTGGTATTCTTGCTTCTTTTCTGTACAATTTCGTGGTTGTGTTTTACCCACCGTCATGATGATATACATGCATCCCTCTTGCGATTGAGGGAAAAAAGAAAAAGAAAAGACACTGCTAAATGATTTAATCTGCACCATCATCAATGAATCGTCTAAGTACTTAAAATTTGACTGATTCATGGTTATCTCTGGGCCGACTTATGTCTGGGTTTAGCGCATCATCGGCATTTGAACGTCCACAAAACAGGCTTTTGGTTAGACCTTTGCGCCAGCTTGCAGCTAGTACTGAGTCGATGGGCGTGACACAAAAGGAACACTTGTACTGTTTACATAGAGATTGATCTCTCTAGATGCACTGAGGTACCATGCATTGATAGGTTTTCGCAGGTTCATATAGTTCCGTGTGCCTCATCTCCAGATTCCAATGGGAGCGCAGTGCGTAATAAATTCTGCCCAAGATTTCTTCACTCCCTTGGTCTGCCATGCTTGAATCGAGTCGTGCCTCTCAATTTTTTTTATTGTGCGGCACAAAAAATTGATGTTTTCTGCAAGACCCCTCATGCTAAGTTGGGCGACCACAAAGTCAAGAGGGCATCTCCCCGAGTGGCTCAATTCAGCCACTCGACAGCAACGATTGAAAGGATAAAACTCTAACGCAGCGGTGGCCGTTTGATGCTGTCAGCACAACGTTCCAGTATGTGTGCATGCTGCAGTTCTCACAGCACCTCTGCATCGTGATCTAGCTCATTGTCATGCACGGTATTACTGGAGACAACATAAGCAAAGAGGTCCGATTCAGTCTTTGCATGAATGAAAATCATAGTGCAATGAAAAGCACGAATGAAAACGATCTATGCAGACTGTGTGACCGATCGCTTTTCTTCCTCCAAAACCATAACTCGAACTCTTTTTGTCCTCGACCAAAAGAACTCATTCATCCTCTGGACCCTCCATCGGTTGGCCCATCTCTTGGTGGGTATTAACCATGCATAGTAATCAATTTATCCATACAAGACAAACGCCGAGCTGTAAATGTGTCCTAAGGTTCACTTGTCCCTCTCAAACTGTTGGCAATCTTGTCCAAGATTGCCAACTAGGTCGGTCCCTGGCTAACCTTCTACCCCTTTTACCATCATCATCATTACACAAAAGCTCATCGAAGTTCACATTTGGACGCTTCTCTGCGTCGGGAAACTCATAGGAGTCGGCTGTATCGTTGTTCTGATGATACCAAGGTATGAAGTCATGGTCCACAGACATAGCTATGATTTTGAAATCTTACAATAGGTAGGTGAAGAAAAACTGAAACAGGAGAATAGTGCAAACCATCTAGTCCCCATTAAGGACAAACTACGGATCACTCTATACGAGCTGGATAACAAACTTGCTATCTAATGATCATACGACACTTTATCATTGCTAACAGATCGCAGCTAACATTGACAAAATTTCCACAGGTAAAAAAGAGAGGGACCTCATCATGTGCGTCCGTAACAGAACTCATCTGGCATGGCTTGGACAATTTGCGATCAAGGCTAGCCTCCAAGGCATGCAGAAGGTGTAAGGATCACATTCTCTTAATTGTATGGATACAAATGCTTCCCGCGAACACTCTGGCTTTTCCACTTCAAGCTCCTACTTGCTTGTGAGGCTGTTACAACTCTTGCCTAATTTCATAAGCACAGATCAGAAAGATATCGAACGCAAGCCCTCAATTTCTCAACGTCCAAAAGACATGTTCAACATGGCAATTCTTTCTGGGTTCAAGGACTTGGTCTATGTTCCAGGAGGACCAAGACGACGTTTAAGTCGATAAGATGATGGAGAGGACTGGCTACAACTAGAGTGCAGAACTAACCAATTACTCCCGGTATTCCGAGCAAAGCACAGTTCGTGCAGTTATCACAATGCTCTTCTACACCTCTTGAGCTTTGTGAAGGTACAAATAAGGCCTCTTAACTCCACCAAATAGGACGGAACAATAAGACTCCTGTAGCATGGGTGAGCACCTAATGAGAGATTGAGGTATGTGAGTGAACAAAGTACCACTTGTGTCATTGACAGGGTCACAACAACGTGAAGCTCACAGCATTCAAAAGGTGACCGAGCCCCCACGATTAGTGTTGCATCGGCATTGCGTATACACTCCATGGATCAGTTCATGGACATTGAGGTACAGATTCAACTACACTGCATTGTCATGTTTGCAACCCCAGGCAGACAGAAACCATGCATCGCCATGAATACAAAAAGTGTGGACCTCTAGCTATTTTAGGTTCTGAAGTTAAGAACATCAAATCGCTGACAAATAAAGAAAAACAGATTTATTGCAAGGATGTACCTTATGCAGCTCTGTCGAGAGCATTTGCAGGTCAACGAATGCCAGAAGCGAATGGGAAGTTTAATGTCGCTGCCCTTGGCTCCAAATGTTGCATGATCAATTGAAGATCAATGAAGCATCGTGCATGAAAAAACGTGATACTCCTATGATTTACATCCTGGATGGTGCTGAAAAAACAGAAACATTTCGAGTTTCAGAATTTGGGTGTGAATGGACAGCTTGCGCTTGACATGAGTATTTTATAAAAGCTGTTATATCTCTGCAAGAAGCATAGCATAAGCGTAGGCATAGAGAAAGCCAAGTTGATACATACATTATGTATGGCCAATTAATCAAATATAGAATGTTGCAATCTTCCTACATTCATGGAAGCATGTTTCTCGAGTAAATTCTGAAAATAACAGAGAAAAAAGTTCAATCAATCGCGCACTGAACTCATTATCAAATCAGCATGAAGGAAGCTAGATGTTCTTTCTGATGGATTGATCTAGAGCCAATGAAGGATATAAACTTGCACTGACCTGTTGCACTATTCCAACTCAAACGCACGGCATGGCGATCATGGTCGTTTCTTCCTTGTATGACAGAGTGGATGAATAATCCACTGACCCAGATAAAGAAGATAAGTCCCCTGCACTTCTGCTTTTCAGTCTTGTACAGCTCCTTAAGCACTTCACAATGTTCACAAAAGCTCCAATACGGATTTAGAATTTAAGGAGTTCTTTGTCAAGGAGCTCCAGCAACTACATTTCCTGGAGATGTTTCCGCATTAAATCTGAAAATCCAGAAAACAGAAATGATCAGGAGCTTCAATTTTACTCTGGTAAAACAGAACTTTTTTTTATAGCTAGCCAGACCTGCGACTTGCTCTGATTCAAACTTTTTCGCATTTCTGCGTTCAATATAGCAAGTGCCGTCGGCTCTTCGTGAGAGTACATGCCCTCTGAGGTTTCTGCGAACACCGATTGTTCTCTGCTGGAGTGTTGCATGAAATATTTTCTCCACTTCTTCCATCATCTAAAAAAACAATCAAGAAGAGTTACATGCGTTATCGAGAGCTATATAGCTCTCTGTGATGATTCTCCAGTAAAACCGAGAAGGAGGGTTCATCTGGCTACAAGATAATTTACCAGCAGGACGCTTCACCGCTGATGTCAGCGAACTTATTCGAGATTGAGCCAAATTTGTACGTTCAACACCCCCATTGGTGACACTAGCTGAGATGTCGACCAGATCACTTGACTTCTCCATACTCAACTTCAAGGATGAAATTGAGACTGTTTCTCGAAACAAGCCTTGACTGAACAGCACAACCTGTTCTTCTAGCCTAACAACTTCCTCTTCCAAAACAGCCACTTCAGCCAGAAGTTCCAGGATCTGAAGAATCCAAGTACATTGTCAATTTTATTCTGTCAGAATTGCCAAGATTCATATGTTTGAAAAGGTACACCACTCAAGTGGTCATGTAAAACTTGTTTCTTCCATCGATCTGGTAGGTAGGTATTTGGCTAATTTTTCCAATATACAACCATGCCAACTTAAACTAAACATATGCCGGGATGAATGCTGGATAAACAAAGGGAGTTACTGTTGTCAAGGCAAGTTTTTATACTATTGCACTCACAAAATTTGTTTTTGTGATAAAACAATCCTCTTACAAGTTGTCTCGTAGTATCCAATACTGCCTTGGCAATATCAATTCCATGAACAAATCATAAAACCACACAAATCGAAGGAAGTTTCCACGGTTTAGATACTAACACAAGCGGGAAGATAGGCAGGGAGGCGTGGCAGAGATCCCAACGGACGCGTGAAAGCCCGCTCAAGCGCCCTGCGCATGTTTTCTTCGTGTCTCAGCTTCTTCTTCAACTTGTCAACCTGTAGAACCATCAAACATAAAACTCATTAATCCTCAACATATCAAAATCAATAATGTCAAAACTATCGAAACAAGACGTGTACTTCTTGCATCAGAGCCGATTTCCTCTCTCTATTAACGACTCGACGGTTCCTGATTGTCGACCGATCAGATTCCGCAATCTTCTTCTTTGCCGTCCGGGGTTCCATTTTCTCCTGCAAAGTGGAAAACATCAGACAAAGGCCATATGCATAAAGGGAAGCGTACAACTGGAAGGTTTACAGTCAGCAAAAGAAAAAGAACAAAATGCCAACACTAAAGTGTGAAGAAAAGCACATCAAGTGCCACTCTGTTGCTTATTTTTTGTGGTAGCCTGCTCGATAACAAAACGACAACCTCGTGGAAAAGCGATGAACACGAAACTTCTCGAGTTAGGAGTGCTTGTAATAGTCAATATTATGGTCATCTCAAAACTCTTTTTTTTTTTCGTCCATTAATTTCGGATACAGATCAAACATCGCATAAGAGTCCACCTAATACCATGGACATGGAAAAGAGTTCCCAAATAATTGCACAAAACTAATTAATCACAATATTTCCTATGCGATAGACACACGCAAAGTATGTCGATAACTGAGAACATAGTCGATTCGATTTCAACAACCAAAAAATGACACTAGAAACAGAACCGCAAGCAGGATCATGAACTCAAACCGAACCGGATTGAGACTTAAGTCCAAAAATTCTTCTGCAACGACAACCAGATAAAGCACATCGCTTACTTGAACTTTCGTCGAAGCTTTCACGGAATTCACAACTGCTCTGCTTCCTGCATTCATCTCCGATCACGCGCTCTCAAAAACTATCAAAATCGCGGCAAAATTCAGCTGATGAAGACAAACCGAAATCGCGATTATCGACCAGAGATGATCGGAGAAGCTTGAATTCGCGATAGGATCAGAGAAGGAAAAGCAAGGAGATACCTGAAGCAGAAGCAGCAGAGAATGATATGGACGATGAGATTCGAGCAGATTAGTCAAGTGGAGACAGGAATTTGAAGAGGGGGGGAGCGGTGGACAGCGGTGAAGGTGGAGGTTGCTTCCTTATGCTGTGTGTGTCTCTATGGGGGAAAGAGATGTCAGTTCTGAAATTTGGACACCAAAATATTGCCAAAAAAAAAAAAAAAATAATCAAATGAATTTAAAAAAAATTAAAAAAAAGACAAATGAATTTTAAAAAAATGAAAAAAAGATATAATGTATGAGCTTCAACACGTAAACTTGTGTATAAAATTTCACCATCAACAGTGAAACATATAGGAAAACTCAATGGGATCAGATTGGTTTTAAAAAACTACACGTACCACGTGGTTACCACAATAAGCAGAGATTAGCTTTATAAAAAGAGAGTTCCTAATAATTATTACCTGTAGTTACTACTTTTTAACAATCAGAGACATCATCGAGTCCCTGTTCTCGTCCACTTGCCCATTTAAGGTAATTACACTAGCCTAAGTATATGTAACCAAGACATGGAGCAGTATTAGTTGCAGAAACTGAAAAGCACGTTTCATGCAAATCGCGAGACAAACAAACAATACTCTTTTTTTTTTTTAACACTTTTCAAAGGAAAAACAATGCTAAAGCATGTGAATGTACCCTCTTGCGTGTGTATACTATGGTGTGGGGCCTCTATCCCAAGCACGGTGGTCCTCCGCTTTACTAGTAACATGGTTACGCACTCGACTGCTCATTTCGCCAAGAACTGTAAATGAACGGAGGCAAGCCAAATGAAAGAGTAGAGCGCCTAATTAGCATAGCTTCGTTGGTTTGTTAACGCCCAAGTTTGAGCGCGGATTATTGGGATGAAACGACTAAGTGGTCAATCTCACCTCATTTTGGCACAAGGTTATGCTTAAGATCGCAGTTAGTTGTATTCAGTCAATAGAAACGAAGCCCAATCAAAGCTGGCATGACCGAAGTCTTTTCTGAGTCCAGACACGGCCTGCAATCAAACCCAACAAATAATCAGGAAAAGTAAGAGAACCCATATCAAAAGACAATGAAACAATATTTCAGCTTGTGAGATAACAAAGCCAAATCATGCATTCATACTAAAATCATGAATCTCAAAAATACAAACGTGAGATCTCATTATCTCTCAACAATGATTCACAGGCAACAATAATACAATTCGTTACGTACCCAATTGAATGAAACCAGTTTATCAAGAACCGACTTGTCTCATATCTCAGTTCTTTCTCAAAGGGACCACCTCACTCTAACCTAAAACAGCAACAATTTACTCAATAGTATGAAGAAAGGAATTGGTTATTCCCCTAGTTTACTCAAATTTGACGTAGCAATTGTCCTCTTTGCAATGGATACACTAGTTGGCAATGAATTATTTGCCCTGGGAGACTTCAAGGCCATGCATGTCTATTAGCACAAAAATGGTAAATGCATTCACTCCCCATTGTGCATTTGCTAGGTTGGCAATGTGTTATTTGGAGTAAGAGGAGTTCAAGCCCATGCATGTTCTTTTTTTACACAAGCTTGCAACAAGCATTCATTCTTCATAGTACAAGTGTTGTGGCATTTTCCATTTGGAAACAAAGGAGTTGTGCTTTGTGGGATTATGAGCTTCATAAAGAAAATCTAAAAAAAGAGAAGAAGAAGAAAGCTACACACAGAGCTCTTACATCAAGAGAATATGATTATCCATCGATAACAATTAGACTGAATTCCGAGGCTGATTTCATGAGTCCAAACATTGTTGGCATTTGACATACGGAGGATAATTGTAACTGATGCTGGACAAGGTAAGATGAGAAACTATCTGTCATGCGAAGGAACAAAGCAAATTGAACTTCCATGAGAGTGGGTTCTGATTGTCACAAGTGAGCGTGGAAAAAGGTTGAAATTGAAATCATTTCAGCATGTGGTTGCGCTAGAGCCATTGCCTTTGAAATGAAATTTGTATAAAGATTAGGGACTCAGGTTACAAAGAATTGACAAGTTCTCCAATAATGTTTTTGAAGATTTTCTTTGTCATTTTTAAACCATTTCATTTTCTTAATCACTAAAATACCCAGTAACTCAATGAGAAAATCGTACTATTAATGAATTAGTCATGTGTACTACAGAGAATGAGCATCACTCAAATACCCTGTAACTCAATGAGAAAAACGTACTATTAATGAATTAGTCATGTGTACTACAGAGAATGAGCTGCTGGTGAAAGTTATCAACGAAAACGTCAAATTATCGATTTTGGATATAATCCATATTACAATAAAATGTTTAAACATTAAATTCTTTATGTTTTGAATTGAATAGAAAAAAAAAACATTTATTCACCAATATTATTTAAATAGGATTAATCTGCCATAAATGAAAATCAATATTTGTAACGCAACAATAAATACAAAAAAATGATTTATTTCATTTTCTTCTTCTAAGATGGGTAACTACATATTATTGCTTTGGCCTGTAATCCCTCTCAATTATTCAAATAATCGCTAACGCTCATTAAATGAGATAATAGAGCAAATTTGGCTTAATTTCATTTTCATTGCTCGCTCATACCAGGAGGGAACATATAAACCAAGTGATTGTTTTTTTATTCTTTATGTTATCCAATAGATTTTGAGGTACAATCATTTGAGTAGCATGGAAATGAACTTTGATGCATAGTCTCGAAAAAAAGAATCCCTGCACACCCAAAAGTTCGCGAAAAGCTATTGAGTTTCTGCTTTAATAAGAAAAGAAAAGAGATAGTTGAATTTCGTCTAAAAAATGCTTAGTGGGGTTACCACGTTACGTCCCTACATCGATCTCAAAACACTTTGCTCGGCAAAGGTCATCTCTACATAGTTAACGTGCAGGTGTTAGCTTTAGGTGACTGAGTTTATGTCTTGATAGAAGTGTCGGAATGCGGAGTTGTCTGGGCCAATTATGACCAATCCTATGCAAAGCCTCAATTATGAATAACGAGTAGCTGGTTTATCTCAAAAGTGACGCCGCCTATTCAAATAATACAAGAAAGCCCACTGATGGATGAAGCTACACTAACTAACAGGATATACGTTCAGAACAGGATACGGATATATATAACAACATGCCATGATCGAACTTCTTATATTACAAATAAGAAACCAAAATCATGCAGAATATGGACCATCGAAACCGACACAGAAGCCAGGACGGCAGCTCACAGCTGTTGGAGGCAGGACCAATACAAGCAATGGCTCGATAACTATAGCAGACTTGTTAAACTACTTTTCTATTTCTTTGCAAAAATTAAGCTACCATGTAGGATTGGACCTTTGAAACAACAAACAATTTTCATATCCAATGATTGATTTTTTAAATCCAGGCTTTCCGCTTCCTAAAGCACAATATTTTTTGTATCCCAACTATGACTCAAACATGGATAAGATCCCTCAACCTTGTTGAAATGGGCCGAAACCCAAAGTGAAAATTGGGATTAGACAGGACCTAAATTTGAACATCATCTAGGACGTCGTATGGGGAAGAAGTTTAACCTGAATATACCTTAACCTTCTTCAGCCTTGATGACAAAAAAGAAACGAAAGCAATGACATTAAATAGGCGTAGAAGAAAGAAGACAAGGGTAACGGCAAAACCTGGTGTTTGTCTTGTTGGAGAGAACAACGGGATTGCCTTTGCTGAAACATTGAAGTGAAATTTGCCAGTCATGGCCTTAGTTGGGTCCTCCACTGTACTGTGATTGTACGCAATGGGCAAAAGGCTTGGTGACTGACTTTCACTCTTTCTCCAACCCCACATGCACGTTTTCTCAACACCCTGGAACTTCACATCTACAGTACCTACGAGCAGCATAAATGAAGCATGAGATTTGTCACAAACATTAATGTTTTCTGTGTGCTAGAAAGAGCATGAATATGTTGGTTGAGTCTATCCCTCCATTCCATACAAGAGCATTACGAAATGAACTCGTCTATTGGCTACTTTTTGAAGCATGATTACCAATAACATAAGCTGTGTAGAGTAGTTCAGCTCAGTGTAAATTCCAGTAATGGCCGTATATACAATTCAGTGTCCCAGGTAAGACGTATCAGTAGTAAATAGATGCCATAATATGTCCACATTAACAGCTTTTGTTCAGAACTTAGGAAGTTCATCTGATAAAATGAGGCAATTCATATCCAGAAAAAACATGTAATGTCATATTCATGATGATCGCAGGACAGAGAGCTAGGCAAGGAAGAATAAAGATAGGCAACATGTAACAGAACTAGATTGAGCAATAAAAACCGATAAGCGCGACACATAGTAATCTATAGAATTGATCCAGCTCCATAACCCTTAGAATTATGTTACCATGGGAGACTACTTAGCACCGCTTTGCAGCTCACCAGACCACTGCAAAGCTGCATGCTGATCAGCTCATTGTGGGGTAGTCTTACTCATGACACGGAAAGTTTCATGATCATAGAGAAGAAGGCCGTCACCGGAAGGTGTTCTATTTTTTTCCCTATCCTTGGTGAACTGATTGAAACTGATCACAATCAGCATCCAAAATCACTAGGGAATCGATCAACATTAAGGAGTACCATAGAGTAATAGAACCAATCAACAATCACAGAACAATTGAAAGCATCCGATTGAGGCTCGCGTTTTCTCGAACCAAAAAAGACCACCAACACCAGAACGCGAAACCCTAGCGATTCCCAAATCCGACAAAAAAACAACTCGGAATCAAACATCATCGAAACCCGAGCAATGCAACGAATACGAAATTGGACACTAGATTCGATGGAGAAAGAGAGAGATACGAAAAAAAGAAAAAGAGCGTTGATGACCTGCGAATAAGAACGCCGCAGAGGAAGCGAAGACGACGGTGATGCGAGGGAGTCAGTGCGAGGCGGGGTGCCATGGTGGAGAGATAGCCATTAGGGTTAGGCTCGGTTATCTGTGTATAGTGATCGTCCTGTTCGTCCGACATCGGCGCCGGGAGAGAAATGTTTGATATCAATCGACGGTGTTTGCGCGTCCAATTAAACTTCTTCTGTTGATACTTGGTAGTATTTCAAACTCGAAAGTCCTGAAATTTGATTGGAAAAATTTGGGCACAGTAAATGGAAAAAGAGAGGGGTTTGTTGATTTTTTTACGAGTATTTGTTTCTGCTTCGGACCTAATAAACAAATTTTCTCGTCACTAAGATACATTTTGGTGTCACTATGTCACCACAATAACTCGCACCATTCTGACATATTAGGTGTCATTACGTGCCTTCCATATAAAAATTTTACGACTTTGTCCTGTAAACAAACCTTAGTGGCATGACATAACCACCGCAGGATGAGACATCCCTTCAAGAATCACTCGACTTGGAGGCTGCGGCTCACGACCTTTTCTATAGGGCCAAGCATTTCAAGATCCAACAGGTAGCTGCAGCTTACTTGGGAATAACAATACTGCTGCCATAATCCAGTCTCCCAGCATAAAATTAGCACAATGGCCATTATGATACACCCCAGACCTTGTACGGTGGCCCGATCACCAGAGGACAGCCGGATGAGGCCTTCATAACCTATAACAAAGTTCATCTGCTGAACCATCAGCTCAGCCGCACGCACGTGGACTTCAATAGAGAGGAAGTCGAGTTCCAACAACATCATATGTCGTAAAACAAACAGATGAGATCATGGTACAGCATCCGTTTACTAAATCGAACCTGCTAAACTGAAATCCATGAATCAGAGGAGACATCCCCAGGCAGATTCATTATGAAAGTGTGTCTCGGAAGGAACGTCTAATCGAACCGAACATATGGAGAAGCTACCTCATAGTCTGGCCAAAATTCAGTTCCACTCCATTCTAATCCGGAGGGATTCTTCTCCCTTGGGAGTTTCTACACAACAAGCAAACTACAAAGAATGAAATAATTTTTGCCCTAACGTAGTGTGGGAATTGCTGATCCTCGAAGCCGGCTAGTGATATCCATCTTCTGTGGCATGTTGTCAGTTCAGCTCACTTGTTGCTGGTTAACGTACACCGGATAGGCTCCATAGGGAGCGACAGCTGCTGTTGCGTTCATGTTTGGGTCATAAAGATGAGGCATAGCATAGCCGTAGCCATCATGCATATGTCCTCCGTAATATGCCCCATTCCATCGACCCCCAAAGTCTCCTCTCGTCTACAGAAAAGAAAAGGAACATGGATCAAACAATGGTTTATTTTGTTTTTCCCTCTCCTCAATACATAGAATATGTTTCTGATAACTGTGGTCATCCTTTGATAACAGCCCCGATTGCTATCGGATATAAATAGCAAGTAATGGTGAACATAGCCTAGAGGGGTAGCGAGGAGAATGGAGATTGACCAAGATTGTATGAGTGCGTAAGCATGCACCTGTTTACTAGCAGGATGGTTACGTCCCCAAGAAAGTCGCACAGTTTGATTGCCAATCACCTTCCCATTCAACTTCTGCAACGCCTCGACAGCATTGCTCCTGAAGAAAAATAACCCAGTGAAATCCACTATAATATTGCTACACTGCAAGAAATTAACGAGACAAAAACACTGCATACAGGTCACCTGTTAGCAAACTGCACAAATCCACACCCTTTATCCCTTATTATTTTAACCGAAACAATGTCACCAATTTCAGAGAAAGGTTGTCTAAGATCGTCATCTGTAACACCAGGATCCAGTGCTCCAACAAATATCTGAACAGAAGTGAAAAATTCAGAACACTAACAGCATATAAAGCAACCAAATTGTAATCTGTTCAAATGGAGTGTAATGACTCGAGAATGCACCGTTGTATTTGTTGAATCTGCGTCAGCTGGTAAGGAACCATTCGTTGCATGTCCACCTGGAGAAAAAGGCGTGTACATGAGCAAACAAATTTCATCTCCACAAAATAGAACGCCAGTAAATGAGAAACATCCGATTTGCGGAGATTAACGAGGTATTCAGCCAAAAACTATATATAAAAAATAGAAACTAGAATTACCTTGCTGATACCCTACTGATTTTCGTGGAGTTGCAGCACCTATTCTCATGGCCCTACTTGAACAATAGACACCGTTCATCTCATTCATGGCCTGAGCTTTCTCATTCTCGTCCCCAAACCTCACAAATCCATAGCCTTTCGACCTCCCGGTGTTGACATCAATGACTACTTTTGCAGCTTTAACAGAAGAATACTTACTTGCAAACGTCTCATGCAGTAAAGAATCGGTAACATCTGGGGCTAAGTCTCCGACAAATATTGAAAGATCAGAACCACTGTCGTTACGCTTTTCACCTGTGCTAAATGTCGCCCAGTTCAAGCGATAAAGCTGGTCAGGAGTATGAAGCATTGGAGTTCCAGCATGACTCTGCAGAACTTTCTCAGCTGTAGCATGTGAGTCGAATTCCACAAATCCATATCCTTCTGGAGCACCAGTGTGCTTGTTGCGGATAACTTTTATGGAAGTTATCTGCATTATTCGTCGAACAGATGTGAGTTATAAACAAAAAGAAATGTTTAAAGACTGTCAAAACATACAAAAATAACTTGTACATCATTAGCAAGTTTTCTCACCAACACACCCATAAAAGAAAAAACAGAACACAACAAACTTCAATAAGATCTTAAATCCTATGATGAAAACCAAAAATACAATAGAAAGCAAATAGCACCACAATCGAGAAACTTATAAGATTGCTTAGTTGGAAATTGTCAAGACGTAAGATGGATTTGCAATTCCATAAAGAGAATGAAGGGAAAGAGAGTAAATGCACAAGCAGGGAATCAAACTAACTTCATCAAGAAGCAAATGCAACGACAGGAAGATTAGGATTGTGGAACCCTGAACTCTAATCTCTTAAACTTCAAGGAACCATAAAGCATTTCAAAGAGAAATAAACACTTAGTTCCATCTCAAAAATAATATAGCAACCTAGAAGCTTCTATAGGAAGAATTATTGGGAAAGGGAGCATCAATGTGACATAATAAATGAACTCAATGAAATAACGGCGTACAGTGTTCAGGCAACAACTTCATCCGTGGGGAGTTCACACGGGACAGGAAGGGGATGAGGTAGAATTGGTGGGGTAAGAACCGAGATCCCCCAATGCGCCCAAACTCCGCTCTGTGCCCATTCCAGCCAACAATATGTTTGGCTCCAAAACTCTCAATAACAAACCAACTTACTGAACAGTGAACACTACATATCAAACTGTTGACGTTCCAGTCACATTTTCAGGGATTCATAACATGCTTGAAAAGTCTATCTTGATGCCAACAAATCAGAGGAACATCACAGAAGATGAGTAGCAGAGAACACCATCTTGCAAAGAAATAATGTCGCAGAGTCTTGCTGAGAACAGACAAGCATAAAAACCACACCATCCTCCACACAACCTTTATAGTTCAAGCTCGTAATCGACAGTGCACTCACTTATCAGTATTAAGGGTTATCAATGCCCATCTGTTGTTGCTTTAAACAATTCAGCTCCAGCTCCAAGTAGGCATACCCATCGACCCCATTATACTATCTCCAAGAATCCAACTTCACTTCACTCTATTCTTTAAAGCATACTGATCCTAAATTGATTCGAGTTTGAACACAATCACATTGATCAAAGAAGACAATGAACTATAACTAAAGAAACTCGTAGATTTGCAACATTCAATTACATGACGCACAATGATTGGGACACTGGTTATGAGAATCGTTCTTAAACGGGAAAAGCACAATTATTCAATATTATTCTTCCTCCTAAAAATTTCAAATTTCCAAAACAAGTAATCGAAGGGTGAATAAAGAAAGCACTTTGAAACCACCAACTCTGCAACTAATGTAATCAATGCAATCCAGGCATTATTAGCCATATAGATAGGTAAACAACCCAGCAAACCATAAATAATAGTGTGAAATAACTGATACTAGTATGAAACAACAGTTAGCTAACACAAACTAATAGGCCCGGCATTACTAAACGCAACCGCGACGGTCACATTTGTACGGTCAATTCTGTGATTGCTCAGCTGAACCAATATCTAAAAGCAACTATAAAAAGATTGAACTTAGTATTCATTCCAATTTAGGCAATTAGCATCACTGAAGGAATCCTCAACTTATCAGACAGATCACAACGCCAAAAACAGAAACTGTCAACATCTCTAACGTGTACAACTACATCACTAAATTATCATAAGAATTATCACACAGTCAATACAAATCAATCACATTAACTGATTCTCAAACTAATAAGACCTAAATGTCAAAACTTTCACCAAAAGAATCAATGTCAACAAAACCATTACGAAAACCAAGAGATCAGGACACAGAAACAAAACAGAATAGAACCAGGAAAAAAAATCCAATGATGAGAAATCAACCTCTCCAGCAGAAACAAAGCATCGATGAAGATAATGCTCATCCATCCAATGCAGCAAATCCCCAACCCAAATCGTCTTATTCTCCCCAGCCGCCGCCGTCGCCGCTGCCGCATCACTCCGCTGCTGCTTCTGACCATGCCCTCCACCGCCGCCTCCCCCTCGATGAGGCGAAGGAGGCGGGGGCGGACCCTGCATACAATAATGAGGATGATGATGATGAACCCCATGAGGATGATACCCCGCCGCGGCCATATAATGAGGCGGCGGCGGAGCAGCATAATGCTGCGGCGGCATCATGTGATGCTGAATTACCATCCCCGGATACTGCATCGCCATCCACTGCTGCTGCGCCGCCGCCGCCGCCGCCCCCACTTCTCCACCACCACCGCTCTCCGCCGCCGCCGCCGCCTGATTACTCTGATCAGACCCACTATTCATTTCTCAAAATTTCGAGAAAATAACAGAAACCCACTTGGGAAATGGGGAGAGAAATCGTGGGCAGTGATCAAAATTGGGAATTGAGCGGCGACGGAGAGGTGGGTTTGTTTGGGGATTGTGGGCTGTGTGTGTTGAGGAGAAGAATAAGGTGAGGTTTGCCCTTGTGGGGTGACGATGGTGGTGTGATCGCCGTTGGATTAAATGCGGGAAGTCAGATCTAAGCCGTTAATTGTACGGTGGTGGGCTGTTAGATCAGATTTTTGGATTCCCACTTCGAAGTCATCTCTCAAAATCTTGTGAGGGTTTTTTTTTTTTTTTGGTTTCTGGTTTTTAGGAGGAGAGAGAGTCACAGTGGGTGTGTGGTAGATGAGATAAGAATGAGATATACATTGAATTTATTTTTTTTATTTTTTTAAAAATTGGCCTTGTGTTATTGTATAGGGGCAGTTTTGATGGGCATTGATAGGATATGATCTTCACGTGGTCATTTACTTGGGGTGTTTGGATCTAGATACTTTTATGAGTTAAAATTTCTTATTTTTATGGAAGAATCTGCAGTTGAAAACATCAACATGGTCTGCTTGGTAACTATACATACATATATTATGTATTTTCAATGAATAAATTTTGCCTTGATGGTGATGAGATTGAGGCAAAATTTATGCTATTTAACTCTAGTCTCAACTGTTGTCAATAATATTTCTTTGGATAGGTAAACATGACCACACATCCTTTCGATATATATTTTCTTCATTATATGTCTGGAATCAAAATTAATGCTGTTAACAATTGTCAATAAACTGTTGTAAGCATCAAATACATCATAAAATATAAAAAAAAACATTCAAAATTCAAAAATCTCAAAAATCAATTTTTTAAAAATAAACATATTCAAAATTATCGGTCATAATTTAATGGATGTTGTTTTCAGCACCTGTCCTTTCCACGTTACGCATTCTTTCCATTTTGGTAGAGGGAAAGGTGAGGAAAGTGAAAGGGAATTTCTTTGTTGCGAAGCGAGTCAATCAAACCCTCAGTTCCTGTTTGTTTGCATCATCAGTTTTTTTGTTTTGGTCAGGCAATGCGTGAGCAGTACGAAAGCGGTAACCTTCATTAACCTCGTATGGATAACAATAATGACAAGTACATCTTATAGATGCTCATCGTTTTCTGTATTGAATGGAAACAAGATATGATATAGCATGTTGTTCGCTAACATAAAAGGATTTAAATATGTGACTTCCGATCACATTCTCGTTTGGGCACACTATGATACTCATCAGAACAAAAATTGTCGATAGAATTAGCCTGTTTTGACGTTGAGTCTGATTTGTCGCCCCCTGGTGGAGATGATGAAGTCCCTGATCGGTCGCTGCAAGGGATGGTGATTAAGGAATGTCGTAAAAGTGTTGAAACATGTCATGATTGTCGTTGCTCATGGATCCATACCAGCACATGAAAACGGCTAGATTTGTACCAGATTGGTATAGGAATAATAGGTGGGATCAAGCGCTTCCCGATTATGTACTCAAATGGGTGTAACCATGATTTTGAGCAATGAAATCCGTCCAAAATGGGCTTATTAAGAAAAAACAAATATTGTCGGGACGTGTGGAGACGGTGGGTGGCAATGTGTCCTATCTTCTAACCCTAAACAAAAATTGTCAATGATAGAAAGAAAATAATTTCTCTTAATGATACTAACATGTCAAACTCGAATCTCAAATCCTACGCTCAACTCTTGAAAATTTGCGGAAAGAATACTCATAACAAAGAGATGGAATCCGCATAAAAGAAGAGCTTTTAACTTTTGTTTGTCGGTAATAGTTTTGATACAACCAAGAAAAGAGCATACAAAAGCAACATATCCTCAAAACATTTCACCATTATCAATATACATCAATCATTAACATTTGCTTTTGAACACAGGTTTACTTACATCAAACATCTTACAGTGCCAAATGAATCTTTACCTAGTCACGTTATTCTAACAATACAAGTGCCTATCAACAGATTCACAGGAAGCAATAAGCAGAACGCGTAACTATATCGACCATTTTACACAACTAGACATTACCCTGCGATGCATATTTCGTTGACATGCCCATCCGTAATCATGTTCCGATAGTATGTCCGACGCCTGGACTCCTTCCAGGAGTAGTCGGAAACAAACTGCCCGCATCTTGTTTTTCAATGGTAATGCCATTATGGACAGTTCGTGAAGGCGTCTCATGTGGTGAATTCTCAGGACTCCTAGGATATCTTCCCATTTCCCGGATCGCTTCACATGGTATAATAAGCTTATAAGACAGAATAAAAACAAGAATAGAAATAGCAAGCATGAGCTTCGCTCTAGCCATTTTTATCAAGAAGTCAAGCGATAGTCACAGTTTAGCTATGAAACAACGGTTGAGAAAGAGCAGAAAACAATCACAGCAATTTGAAAGCAGCTTAAGTGATTGAAACGAAAACAAAGAGATGCACGTAGGCCTATATTCATGCCTGTTATTTATAGAGAAATCAGGCAAAGTGGGTGTAGATACATTTTGATTGGTTGTAATTCAAATTGAACTTGGCCGATCAAGAAGTACGAATAGTCCCTGCCAATGCGGATTTACTGTATAAGAATACATGGAATATCTTCGTTGCGTATCTTTTACTGTTATGCATGAGACAATCTAGTTCCCCCTCTGTTTATCAACCAATGTTCGAAATTAAGATTAAATTATCATATTTTAATCTTGATCATTTATCTATATATTTAAATATAAATTGTTGGATCATCAATTAACACATGATGCGCCTAGACACACATTTCCTTTCAACTCTAATTTTTTTTTTTTTTTTGGAAGTTCCTGTTCTGTAGAATCTGATATTAGATTCGTCAAAACTATGCACTTACAAGGAAGATCTACCTGATAGGGACCTTGATCATATTCCAACCTCAACACTCGACAGCTAATCTTGCATGTCAGACTTACTAGCTTAACGCAACACCCAATCAGTGACTTCAGAGATCCAGGACCCTCAAATCTTGGAGCAATATCAATAAGGTAGCCAAGTTGATCTTGTTCTTGAAGTTTCTTTCATTTTTTTTCTACTAGTTTATATAAAGATTTTTGCCTGATCAGGAGCAGCCGCCGTCACCACTATATTCAATTGAAGCTGCAACTGTGCATAGCTTTGGTTTGACTACAAAGTGTGTGCTCCCATGACATGCCAGTGTCACAATCCAATGACTCCAATAAGAATTC
The DNA here is from genome assembly GCA_001925005.1 of Drosera capensis. Classification (NCBI taxonomy): domain Eukaryota; kingdom Viridiplantae; phylum Streptophyta; class Magnoliopsida; order Caryophyllales; family Droseraceae; genus Drosera; species Drosera capensis. Next base: position 7,551 of record LIEC01010337.1, on the reverse strand, counting down.
TGATTTCCAATCGAAAGTAGTAACGTACATCACCGAGACCCAAAGAAAATAAAAGAGAAATTCTTGCCCGATGGTGTCACCGCGGGACACTATTGAGCATCCTACCTCACTTTTCCATTTGAAAATGCCTGTCTTTCACTTCCACTCCATAAAGCTTCGATTTCAACTCACGAGTGATGAGCTCTCATTGGCTCCTGGAACAGAGGAAGCACATCAGACTGCGGAATAGAAAAAAGATCAGAATATTGCAAGTCAATATCATGGCGTCCTGCACTAGCACATGTTTTGGATGGTTCAGCCATCATCAGAACTAAGGTTCAAAGAGCTGGAGAGCAATTTAAATAGTCGCTCCATTTCCCAGGACACGGCACAAATCATGCAAAATTTCATGTGCGACATGATGTTTAATCAACAAACAATAGTGCTTCACATAGTTGCAAAGGAGTATCTACATCAAAACGCCTCCAACATGGGTTGTTTTTTTTTTGGTATGGAAAGACCATCAAGATTTTTTTTTTTAGAAGAAAATCCCGAAGAATTTCTCTAGGTCAATCGAATAACCTGCAAACCTATAGGATCCTTTAAGCCAGTTTTCGCTGACGGACTCACCATCACAAAGTTAGCTCGGCATTCAGCGGATTTTGATCTATTGATCTCTCCCCATATTGGAGGAGTTAGATTGAATCGCTTACCATATAGGGTGGGGTGGTCCCCAATACCTTCAAGATGTTCATCGCCAATGTTCACCGGAAACACAGCTAGAGTCGCCACTATTGCATCCAGGCTATGAACTACGAATAAATTTTGAAACTCTCTTTATGCAGGTTAGAGTTTGTTGGCTTAGCGCATGTACATGTTCATAGTATATAAAGAATTGGGTTTACGTTATTCCATTGAGATATAGACCCATGCAAACCCAATTCTTATGTAAGCATTACTCGGACGCAAGAGAGATGTTGGACGTCCTCGTTGGATTCTATCCATCGAAAAAGAGAAAGCAAAGGGCACACGGAAATTAGGAACATTAGGGACATACATGCGAAAGATATGAATCGGACATATCAACATAATCTCATAAAATGTTAGGAATGAGGAATATATTCTTAAAAGACACAATCTATATAACATTATCCTTTTTTTACATGTGAAACATTAGTTCAACAAATTGGTCACCTCAAATTATCATATTGTAACATTGTTCGCCAAAACCGCGTCCGAAACCCTTTCCTCGAATTAGACATGTCGTCGTCGGTCACAATTACGATTATCGGGGAGTTCAATTTCTTGTGGTTTCTAGAAGCCTCGACGTGATAGAAGTTTCGGTTTCTGATTTTGCAAACAAGGAGAAACCAGCCGATTTTTGAAATTAGGGCTTTGAGTCGAGTATCCATGGCCTGTAAATTGAACCACAATTCGAGAACAAAGGAATGAGAACAAGTTGAATTGAAGCGATACATTACCTGGTGATGAGGGTGAGAGTGAGATTCGACTAATTGAATGGAGAATTCCATGTCATCGATCGATGATTCTAGACTCGAAGTCGATGTTCGATGATATGCATTTAAACACATCAACCTGCCAAATCACGCGTCTGTTCGTGTCTTATTTTATCTCGTTCTCGTTGTCCATCTATAGAGACTACCAAGTTCAACCTGGATTTTTATTTTCGATTAATGATACCGATAATTATTTATATCGAATTGTTTGAACACATTTTTATCTCTCGGTTTGTTATAAATCCTATATTTTCTAGTGGTAACGATCCAAACCTCGCAGATAAAAGAAAGAGCATCTATAAAACTAAAATGCACAAATGATGATTTAACATCCTTGACAAAGATGTTGTGCTAAATGTATTTGTCTGGATATGTTTTTGATATCGGCATCTTGTCAAATAAGATGATAACGATATAGTCATAACATTGGCTCAATACTGACTACTGCTTGTATTAATTAAGCACAAGATTTGTGTTACTTGGAATGGAATGCTGTAGCCTGTAAGAAGAAGGACGAGGATGATCATTATTGTCTTCGTTCCCATCCAACCCCAAAAAGCATGGAACTTCCAGGAAGTGGAAAAAACGTGAAACAATATGGAATGTTCTGTTAGATTTATGTTAATAAACCTTGTGGGTTTTATTAATTGTTACCGAATTACATCAAGTTAATTAGTTAATCTAATAAAATAAGACGATATGTTCTTATTTTAATCTAATATAGAGTCGGATAGTGTGGGTATGATATATATCTATTAGTCTATGATGGATAGGCTCAATAATTACTACATGTCTATATATATCAACTGAGTCATCTTTTTTAATCCTAATCGTGTTATACTTGGTGACAGGTTTTTAAAAAAAGAAATATGTTAACAATTGTTTGTTCATAATTTAGATTACAGATCTAATCAATCTAATTGTGTGTTTATCATGGTAATTTTCGTTGCACATAATGAGGATCAAGATATGTGTATCATTGTTTTTCAATATATGTTTGATATTATAAACCTATCTATAACGATACTGTGACTAGATCTCCCTATATGCTATGCTATAAATAAAATGTTCTCATTTTCCTGTGTCATGGTGCATGGTGGAATGATAATTTATATAGTAACATTTTTATCGTTCATTGATCTCGGGTTGAAACGTAAATGTTGTATACAATATCAACATCTAATGTCTCTTTTGGTACACATGGTAGAATAAGGCTTCATTATTAGTCCAAAGAATTATGTATCCCATCCCAACATGTTATGATTGAATTTGATAAAAACAGGATAAAAGCGATGAATAAAAAAAAAACAAAGAACATTAATGGTAACAGGTGACAATAACAGATAGATGTGGACAACGAACAACTAATCGTGAAGATGTGAGGGGGGCGACGGTGGCAATGTATGGCCGGCGACAACAATAATGCTAGCGGGTGACATTGGCAATGGGTGGTGGGAGAAGAGATGGTGTCGTGGGACGATGGCGGCTACGCTACGGGCGACGGGAGACGGTGCTCGTGAGCGACGACGGTTGCGGCCAACGAGGGATTATGAGTGGCGAGAGGTGGACGACTGGTGACGAACGTTGACGGGCAACGATGACGTTCTGCAATTGGAATCTCTTATCCTGTCTAGTAGCTCTTATCAGTGACACGGGAGGAGGTGTCATTCTTAGCGAGGAATAAGAGCTCTTATCCTCATAGGTGGGATTTTTAATCCCAAGTGTATTTTGTGTACCAATCGTAAGATCACTAAGATTAATATTCTTTTCGTCTCATATTTATTAAAACGTTATGATGCGATATGAGAATTTATGCGAATGTTAAAATTATGAATTTGTGTGAAGAAACAATATATTTATAAGAGAAAATATCGTGTGTATTATAATAGATCAGATTGATAAAATGTTATAAAAAAAATTATAATTTTTTTAAGATTGATTAAATAAAACATATTGCGATTAATATGTGACGATGGGAGTAATCTTTTTCTGTCTCTTATGTTATGTATCAAATGAGACCAACAAATTTAATGGTCCGATACTCTCGAGATCACCAACATTAAATATTGTGTTTCAAACTCAAAAATCATATTCATATGAGAGAAAGGATATTGTGAGAATAATTTTTTTTGTCAAAATTGTGAAAATAATTTATCCACCTTGATTGTGAGTTAAAAAAAAATTTATATCTAGATTTTGATTATTTCAATATATCATTTTGAGCTAAAGTGCAACAAAAAAACGCCACACCATCAAACAATAACTTGGTTAGTATCATACCATGAGTAATGAGATCAACGCAATAAAATGATGATGGTATGAGACATCAAAAAGAGAAAATTGCGAACATTTTGCAGTTATAGATAACTTTCCGACACGAAACGAATGCGATTTTCAATGGGCGCAAAATACAGAAGAAAATATTATGCTAAATGCAATTTCCCAAGAAAATTTCAAAAACGAAAACAAGAATATGCCATATTCTGCTTCCTTGCACACATTGCCCAGATGCCATTCCTTCGACCGATTAATCACCCAAGAAACTATATATAAATTTAATTCAATCCATTTCCAATGATTTCATCTTCTTCATCCTTTTATCATCATCATCGTCCATTTTGTTTTGCTTTTTGAATCTCACTTTCAAGGTACCTTTCTTGCTCCATTCAAGTGTTGTTTTTTAATCTAAATTTTGGTATTTTATGTGCGTACATATCACAGTATTGCAGCCCACTTTGATTGAATCGATTTTTTTGGGGGGTCCAATTTTGCTGTTGTCTTCGCTGGGAAGGCTCTGGTGCGATATGGGTTTGTTTGTTTCGATTACTCTAGCTGCAAGCCCTAATTTTTGTATCTTCTGATTATATTGCTGATTATGTGAATTGCTGATAATATTTGTTCTATTGTGATCTGGGTTTTTTGTTTTTCTTCTATTTGGGGTTTTATTTTGTTTGTTGTAATTTGGGGTTTTTGGTAGTTTTGTTTTGCTTTGGGGGGATTTTGTTTCAGCAGTTGAAATTTGAAATGGTGTGATTAGGCTGACAGGTGGCTTGATACTAATTGCACTCGAGAGAATTTGTTCAAAAATGGAAGTTTAACCGTGGAGGCATCGGCATCTGCATTCTGTGTTTGTTTCGTCTGTTTATTAGTTTCTTCCCTGGTTCATATATACTCTCTGATCGATGAGTTGAGAGATGCGTGATGATTTGATTGTCGTTAAAGCGGCCTGATGTTTGGTGCTCTAGTTATCAACTTATCAGGATGTGCTCGTGTTTGTGTTTCTGGATGTGCTCGTGTATCAAGTTTGTGTTTGGAGTCCTTAACGCTGTAACAACAACATTGCCAAGCATTTCATTTGCTATTATGTGAGTTCAGCTATATTTGATTGACAATGTTGGAAAACCACAAGTGTATAGCCAGAAATTCATATCAATTAACCTTGAAATTTGATGACCATGTTGAGTTATACATTCGTTCTCATAGTTTTTCCTAAATAGCTTCTTACTTTTATCTTTTTTCCTTTTTGGTGTGTAACATCATATTTTGCTTTCAGGAGATGTTAGTCTCAATTTAAAGCTTCCTGATGTGCTTTACAGCATCGGTTGTATCCTTGCTTTAAGATTAGATTTATTTCCCTCTCAACAAGCCATGATTTAGTGCTTCCAATATTTTGTCTTCTGTAAATTTCCTCCATGAATTCTAAAAGCACACTGAAGCGGCATAATTACTTTCGTAGATTTTACTGATTGCATTCTTCTTGGAATTATATCCAGGATTGAGTAGCCATTATCTTTTGCGAAGCACATTCCTTGGAAGTGAAATTGATTGATCAATTTGACCTCGTATGAGACAGCTGGATGGGACCTAGCATGCAATCATCTGGGTTACTGGATACATTGAAAATGGAAAGTGTCCGGACAATATTGGGTGATACGTACACGTACCCGCACCAGCATTCACGGCATGCTATCATTGCAGTTGTAGTGGGATGCCTGTTCTTCATATCATTTGATAATATGTACACTTTTATTCAAGGGCTAGACACCAACATCAAATGGTGGTCAATGTACGCGTGCTTATTTGGATTCTTCTATTTCTTCTCATCTCCATTTGTCGGGAAGCCGATTACACCAAGTTATTCAAATTTTAGTCGGTGGTAAGTGTTGTCACTTTGATGGAATCAGTTGGTCCTGGCTGAATTTTGTTTTGATATTTATGTACTTAACTATTATGCATGCAGGTTCTGCATTATAGTACATAAATAACATTGAGCATATTTGTTTTCCATTTTCTGTAGGTATATTGCCTGGATTTTAGTCGCCGCTGTATATCATCTCCCGAGCTTACAGTCCATGGGAGTGGATTTGAGGATGAACCTTTCATTGTTCTTAACCATCTATATTTCATCAATTGTTTTTCTTCTTGTTTTCCATCTGGCATTCATTGGACTCTGGTACCTTGGCCTTGTTGCTCGTGTGGCTGGAAAGAGACCAAAGATCTTGACCATCCTTCAAAATTGTGCGGTAAGTTCCTTAGAACCATCTGCTGCCAATCATTCAACATCCAATTATATGCCCTGGATTTCAGTTTCTACTTTCTTATGATCGTTGTCTCTCTATAGGTCATCAGTATCGCATGCTGTGTGTTTTATAGTCACTGTGGCAATCGTGCCATTTTGAGGGAAAGGCCATTTGAGCGAAAGCATTCTGGTTGGTTCTCTTTCTGGAAGAAGGAGGAAAGAAATACATGGCTTGCCAAGTTTTTGCGCTTGAATGAGCTGAAAGATCAGGTCTGTTCATCTTGGTTTGCACCTGTTGGATCTGCTAGTGACTATCCACTTCTATCAAAGTGGGTGATTTATGGAGAGGTATGATCAATTGGAGTTTTTGCGCTTGATCTTAGAGTCTATGGCACTTGCTTGCTTCATGTTTTCGTAATTGTCAGATAGCTTGCAGTGGTCCTTGTGATGGATCGTCTGAAGAAATATCTCCAATATACTCACTTTGGGCCACATTCATAGGCCTTTACATAGCAAATTATATAGTTGAAAGGTCAACAGGGTGAGTTATGCTTACTTGTTTTAGCTGGAAATGCGTTTCTTTTCTTGGGTTTTCAGTTCTGTTTCAAGCATTGGTCACGGTGATTCCGAAATTCTCTCTATCCTTGGATGTGGTATATGGTCTTTTGGGATTTGATTTCCCTTTGCATGCTTTCTTTGATTCCCATGCAATTCGTATGTGATTGTATCTTTTTCATTTTGTGTCACTATTGATCACATGATGCTGGAAAAGGTGTTAGAAGCCTGTGCTGGTTTGATATTCTGTACCCTACCCAAAATCTTACCATTAAGCAACCCTAATGCTCATCTTTCTGTTGCTGTTCACTCTTATGAACTGATTATCGCAGACACTAACCATAATATTTTTTTGAAAAAGACTTTTTTGTGTCTATCCAAACTTAGTCTAACCCCTGAATCCGTTTCCTTCTTCAGTCTCATTTTGTTTTCCACTGATCTCTGATGATTTACAGATGGGCTCTTACTCATCCTCGGCCAATTGAAGAATATCAAAAAATGAAAAAGAAGCAGTTGAAGCCTGGTTTCTTAGATATGGTTCCTTGGTATTCTGGGTATTTTCTGATACAACGTTCTTTATGGTGAATGCCATCACTCCCAATGAGGCTGTGAACATACGCTTTCTAATGTTCTCATTTTCTGCTACTCATTTCAGAACATCTGCTGACTTGTTCAAGACTGTTTTCGATCTTCTTGTGTCGGTGACTGTATTCGTTGGGCGCTTTGATATGCGCATGATGCAGGTATATTTATCAATCTAGAGCCTCCTTATTGGCATGTGTGTGAATTTGGTTCTGGTATAAATCAGCTGACTATTCCGTGTTTGCCTCGCCGTTTCCACTGTTTCTCTGTGAAAAATAATCTCTTTTCTTCTTTCTCTTTCTCTTTCTCATCACTTTTGAAAAGCTCTTTCTCATCAATCTTGAAAAGAGCAGACCTAGTACAAACCCGATCAAAAGAATACCAGTTACACTACCGATT